>CAUYRT010055805.1:0-11420 GCA_963574885.1 Lepilemur ruficaudatus
CTATATCACCATTGTTTCTTATAGCTGAATAGCACTCCATGGTATACATATACCACAGTTTATTAATCCGCTCATGCATTGATGGGCACTTGGGTTGTTTCCACATCTTTGCAATTGTGAATTGTGCTGCTATAAACATTCAAGTGCAGATGTCTTTTTTATAGAACGTCTTTTGTTCTTTGGGTAGATGCCCAGTAATGGGATTGCTGGATCAAATGGTAGTTCTACTTGTATTTCTTTGAAATATCTCAATATTGCTTTCCACAGAAGTTGTACTAGTTTGCAGTCCCACCAGCAATGTAGGAGTGTTCCTATCTCTCCATATCCATGCCAACATTTATTGTTTTGGGACTTTTTGATAAAGGCCATTCTCACTGGGGATAAGTGTATCTCACTGTGGTTTTGATTTGCATTTCCCTGATGATTAGAGACGTTGAGCCCTAGTTGGCCTTTATCATCTCTCTTTCTGCTCTGGCTATATGCTCTCCTCCTTACAGACCTTAAATGACTGAACATTGCCTATTCAAGCCAACAACATTTATTGCAAACCTAATTATGCATAACACTATTCTAAGTGTTCTCTGAGATTCACAAATTTAAAAAGATAGTTATTAATTGGAAGAAAAAATGATTGTCTTTAAAGTTATTTGCATATTTAACAACTACCTGGAGTATGTGTAAGTATATACATACATACGTACACATACACACATATAATATACAAAACACTATCAGTGTTCACAAAGAGGGGTAAATGGATTTGATTTAAATTTAAAAACCAAACGTTAAGACTCCATCATTTGCACAAGACCTTTGAGGATGATTAGAATTTTTTACAGAGGAGTTGAGTAAAAGGGCATTAAGGGGAAAGAAATCACATTAGGAGAGATCATGGGGTGGGAAAATGCAGGGGAGAATTTCAAGGAACTACAAAGAGTCCAATTAGGATGATTAGATGGAAGAAAGAGGACTGAGAGATAAGCTAGGGGAAGTTAGTAGGGACCGTATGATAGTGGGCTTTGAATGCCAAACTGTGAAGTTTGTATTTCACTCCCTCTACATTGTCTAATAGGTTTGGGACATTTTGCTTGTTTTTAAGGATATTGGAGGTTTTTGATCACGGAGGTTAACACAACCAATGCTTTTAGTCCAGTGATGATTATACCCAAAACAAAACAGAATTGTTCAAAAAATATTCAGGAATTTGGAAAAGGAACATAAAGTAAATGCAGAATGGGCAATTTCCTATTTCTTTTGTTGGAAGACTTTAGCCAGAGCACCTAGTACACAGAATAAGCACACAGTAAATATTATATAGACAAATGAATGGAGGGATGGGTGGATGAAAGAATTGATGGGGAAAGGATACTGTCAAAGCATTTTTTTCCACTGAATAATTTAGTTAAGAAATTATTAACTTAAGGGAGGCTGGATATCAATTCTGGTATTTCATATCTTCATAACTTTTTTATATATTCATTTTTAACATTCATTTCAACCTAACAACTGAATATTAAGCAAGGCTCTAGGGAGCTTACCTATTATGAAAATGAGTATGTCCTGTGAGCCTGCCAACTCCGAATGGATGTAGGGTACAGTAAAGTGAACATTGAAAAGACAGCTAACAGACGTAATGTCTGACAATATCTTCAGAAGGAAAAAGACTGAGAAACTCAGAGAAGAGTAGAGAGGTAACTCCAGTGGAAGGAAATGGTGACTACAGCAAAGATTGGCCTGCATAGACGAATGAGTTTGATTGGATGCATGGAGACAATGCTATAGACTGTTTAAAACCAGAAACCTCAGGAAAACCTGGTAAATTGGGTTGCTAGACATGAAGGTAACCAAGTGTCAGCAGCTAGATTAGCTTCCTGGCAATGGAAACATTATGTTAATAAGTTTAGAGAGATCTTTTCAGAAGTCCTCATATAATTTTCTGCTTCTTTATTGCCCTAATCTCTTCATTATCTTTTGTATTCTGTTTATGGCCTCTTGCTTCAAGTTTATTTTTGCTTTTATTCTGATGAATCTTTGTACTCATCAGGAAATGTCCAAAATTTTGCTTTATAAAGAAGGTAAAATTCTGACTTCTAGCTGTTAGGCACTATACCCTAGGAAATGACTTCATGTTGACACTCTCAACTAGTAGTTACACACAGTGGAATGTGTGTAAGCTGCTGTCTCCATGAGTGCTAATTGTAATGTGTCAATGAAAGGACCCAGTTCCTCAGGCTGGCGGGCTGAGCCTCCTGCTGCTGCCAAGTGCTGTAATGTTAAACAGGGACATAATTTTTGACACTGACAGTTTAGAATTCAGTGGCTGCCCCCACTAGAGGACTCAGAAAAGCATAAAATAAGAAAACTATGCTGAATTTATTTAAAATGTATACCACCCATGAGAGAAAGAATGGTGAGGTAGGTAGAGCACCAGATGGGAACAGAGGATGAATCAAAGACCCTGTGTTTGAAAAACAGCAAGTGGTCCATTTTAGCTGAAACATTTTTTAAAACGTAGGGAAGTATTGGAAGATGAGGGAAAAAAAATCATGTTCTTTCGGGGCTTGAGTAACAGGGTGAGGAGTTGGTACTTAATTTGGCAAACAATGGAGAGCCATAAAATTTTTTGAGCAATTAATTAATATTATTAGAGCTGCTTAATTTATTATCAATGTGTATGATAGGTTTCATTAAGGAGATAGAGAAGACCAGAAAACAAGTTAGCAGAGAATAACAGAGACAACTGGTTGACCAATAAAAATATACCCTTCTTTGGTGTAGAGTTGGTGAGAGTGGCTATCCAGACAGACTACATTTACCAGCTCCCTTTCCCCCATCCTGCATCTAGGTGGGATCATGTGATTACTGTTTGCCAATTGAATTCAGTGGAACTGAGTTTTATTGCTTCCAGATTAAGGTGGTGCTATAGCTTGGTTTGTTTGGCCCCTCCAAATCTCATGTTGAAATTTTATTCCCAATGTTGGAGGTGGGGCCTAATGGGATGTATCTGGGTCATGGGGGCAGAGCTTTCATGAATGGCTTGGTGCCATCCTCATGGTAATGAGTGAGTTCCTACTCTATTAGTTCCTGCTAGAGCTGGTTGTTAAAAAGAGACTGTCACCTCCCCCAGCCTTGCTTCCTCTCTCACCATGTGATCTCTACACACACTGGCTCCCCTTCCCCTTCCACCATGCATGGAAGGAGCTTGAGGCTCTCACCAGATGCAGAGGCTGGTGCCATGCTTGTTGCACCACTTGTAGAATCATAAGCCAAATAAACTCCTTTTCTTTATAAATTACCCAGCCTCAGGTATTCCTTTATAGTAACACAAATAGACTAGTAAGACAGGAGGTTACATATTTGATCCTCTATGCTTTGTCTTGACATTGTCTTTCAGCTCCTTGACACCAGGACAACCTTGAAGCTCCAAGATGGTATTATAGATCCATAAGGTAAAAGCACAAACCTTTTTCATACTTTGGGAATTTTTAAAGGTGTAGGAACACATTTAGAGCAGGACACTTGATTTAGTTACAACACAAGGCTCACAAACCATAAATCATAGATTTCATTTTCAAGGAAGCTAGTTTCTTTGCACAGAAAAAAAGCTAGAAGGTACACTATTTATATTCCTATCTTTCTCTCCCCCAGATCTTTCATCCCATCTCCCACCTTAACATTTTGTCCCAAGGAGGACCTGATGAGGTAGTGTGCCTCAGTCATTAAAACACTTGTAAGATTTAGAGAAAAAATGATTTGTAGTATAAGGAGTCAATTGGGTGATTTCATGGCCTAATCATCCCAAATATCTTCTTTATATTACCTGAACTTCAAACACCTAGAAATTCTCCTACTATTTAAAACACACATACACACTTTCATAGGCTAAATTTCAATGTGCCTGCCTTAACTCCTATAAGGAGATCACATAGCCTGTGAATTTACAGATGTGAGCCAAGGTGGCCATGTACTATATCATTTATTGGTAGAATGAGTTGGACAGAAACACACAGAAGGCCCCAGACTGGTCAGTACCCTCTAGACCCCCAGCTTTCAAACCAAAATTTCCCAAGAAAATCAAAGTTTCTCACTCCACAAAGTGACATGGGGATCCCTGAGTGCCTGAGAGGGTTATGAGAAGCAAAAGGAAGACGAGCAGACCAGGCCAAGTCAGAGCAGATCTTTGTGTGAACCAAAGATAATACACAGAGATGAACAAAACTAAGAGAGAAAAACTAAGATAAAACTAAGAGAAGTTAAACTAAGAGGAAACTAAGATAGACTGGTTTCTAGAACCACATCAATTGCTAATGTCTTTCTACCCTTTATTTCTAGTATGTGGACATCCAAACAATAATTCTCCTTTTTCTTTAGGTAATTTGAGGGAGTGAGTTTAAAAGGCAAATTGGCACAACATTTAAACAAGCTTACAAAAAGGCTTCCATAAGCTTAAATCACCAATATTGATGTTACTCTAAATTCTCTCTCAATTTTTATCGATATGCAGCAATATATTTTTCTCACTTAGTTGGCCAGTGTATAATTTCTATATCTTGCCCTTTTTCATTTAACATTATTTTGTATACATACTTCCAAGTAGCTGCATACTCATATCATTTTTCCCCTATATACCATGCTCATGAGTTCATATGTATAGTTTGAGGTATTTTTCTATAATTTTTCTATAATTCACTGTTATGAATAAACAGTGCTATAAACATCCTTAGACAATTTTTTTTAGTTTCACTAATACTTATTCCCAATGGGAGGATAACCAGGTTAAAAAACACAATTTTTTAATCCTATTGCCTCATGCCAAATTGTCCTTTAGAAAGATGCACATTGAAAATGCAAATTACCCAAAATATATTAAATATTTGCATTTAAAAGGAATTGGACCATCTATAAATTGATCTTAAAGAAATAATCAAAGATACACACAATGATTTATGTAAAACATGGTCATCATAATACTATTTATAAGACTGAAAATACAAAAACCAAAATATTCAGACCACTTGGAATTGCCAAAATAAGCTATGATTCATCTATAGATATAGTATATATGTGGACTTTTTATTGCCATGAAAATATTTTCAAAGGATATTGAATTACATAAGAAATGGTTATGATATAAAGGCAAGTGAAAAACACATGACTAAACTCTACATGCAATATAATTCCAATTTTGTAAACAGAAAAAAAAATGGTCATCTGCAAATTTGTACATACAAAAACACTATAAGCGAATATACTATAATGTGAATAATGATTATCTCTCAGCATAATGTTTTTGTTAGTGTGTACACATTTTATAATCAGGAAAGGCAATATGTTATGTCAACAAGTAAATTGCCAACATAGCAAACTTCCAGACACAGAAGCATATAAAGCAATAGTGAAGTTAAAATAGTTAAACAGGCTATTGGTCAGTGTGTAAGTGTGACCTTTCCTTCTGACTTAACTTGAAGGCAAGTGCATGTTGGAGATGTATCAGGGTGAGAAACTAAGAAGATTTGGGATGAAGGAGAAAATTTTAGAGCTTGGGAAGAAAAGGTTTCATGAGCAAGCTCCAGTCCAGAGAATCTTTGGTCAATAAGCTCAAACAACAAATTTTTTATACTCAAAATGTTGGCCTTTGTTATTTACCATTGTGATATAATAAAGAATATATTTGGTCTTTGTCCCGTTTCTAGCACAATTTTAAAAACCCTTGGAATTCCCTGATAAGAGTGTCTTTTGTTGTTTATAAGAAGCCCCTTTTGTTCATACTTGCATTTATTCTAATGAGGTGACTCTTGGTGGCTTCCCTAGGTAGCTTCAGGATGGCAGCTGGCCCCAGAAAGACAATCTCAAGAGAAGGAAGGGGGACTGGAGATTTGGTTTAATCACATGACCAATGATTTAATCAATCATGCTATGCAATGAGGCCTCAATAAAAACGCTGGATCCTGAGGCTCAGTTGAGCTTCCAGTTTGTGAATACATTGCTGTTCTTGACGTGCCCTGATTTCATGAGTAAAGGGCATACAAGCTCTGTGGTCTCCACACACAGACACCCTACCCAGATTTTGCCCTATTCATCTCCTCCATTTGGCTGTTCCTGAGTAGTATTATCTATAATAAAACTATAATCATAAGCATAGAACTTTTGGTAACCTCTGAGTCATTCTAATGAATTATTGAACCTGAAAGGAGGAGTGATTATGGGAACCCCCAAATCTGTAGCTGGCTGGACAGAAATGCATGTGGATTGTGGACATGCAGGACTTACAACTGGCATCTGAAGCAACAGAAGCATTGTGGGACTGAGCTCCTTGACCTGTGGGGTCTGTGCTAACTCTGGATAGTTAATGTCAGAATTTAATTGAATTGTAGAACATCCAGTTGCTGTTAGAGAATTGCTGTCAATTGAACCCAATCTCCAGCCCCCCTCCCCTCTCTTGAGGTTGTCATCATCTACATATACAAAGGGCAAAACCTTTCTCAAGAAAGTTTAGGGACAATTGTATTAATTAGGTTGATGCAAGCTTCTTAAACAGATAAAGCCCATAATCTCAGTGGCTGAATGCAATAAAAGTTTATTTCTTACTCATATGACATCCAAGATGGGTTTTCCTGATCGGGTGGCCTTCTTGGGTCTCTACCTTCTCCTGGGCCTCAGAGTCATCCACACTTATTCAACAAATGGGGAAGGAGCATGGGAAGTTATATGTGGGAAATGTTTGTGGTATACTCACTTCTACTCACATTCCATTGCCTAGAATTTAGGATACTTCTCACTACAAATGATTTCAGGAAATGCACTCTAGCTGTGAGCTCAAGAAGATGAAATGGGTTTAATGAGCAAGTAGGCAGTCTGTATCACAAGGATATAAAATAATGTCCTTATTCCTGAAAACACTAATCACATAATCTAGATTTTTAAACTGATTAATCTCAGTAGTTAAGAAAGACAGTTGTAATGAGATATGCTTCTCATTACCAGGCATCATGCTAAAATATCCCAAAATGGAGCAGAACTACAGTGTTTAGTTCATTGCAAGAAAGATTTCTTCAATACCTACCATCTATGACCTATGATAAGCAAACAGTGTACAAAGAAGAATAAGACATAATCTTGCCCAGGAGGGACTTACAGTCCTATAGGGAAGCTTATAGACCATTGGAACTTTCCATCTAGCTTTCATACATTAAAACCATACACAGTTAATGCAAAGAAAAAGTCCTTAGCAAGTAGAAGGACAGTTCAAAAGTAAAGATGCTTCAAAAATATTGTATCAATAGCACATTATAAATGAGCATATTATTCAAAGAAGCAGCGGGACATACTAATGGATGGATGAACAGATGTTCTGGTATAATTTCAGAGAAAAATATTTTAATTGATGCAGTAAAACACATGAAACAAGATTCAGAAAAGTATGGCTGACCTAAGAGAAGAAGGGGAAAAGCCACTTTTTAAAAACAACTAAATTTTTAGTTTCTAGAACAGGTAGCTCCCAACTCAGACACTGGTTGTGTTTTTAAAATCATATTGTAAGTCATTTTTTTTAGAAGAAACTGCTAAACAAATATTATCAAAGATTTCCTTTGGAACTTTTTCCAGAAAAAAAGAATAAATATGACATAGGAATTATTATGAATAAAGAGCTTGAAGAAAGGATACTCAAGGGATCTAGATAAAAATTGTGATCAAACGGCTCACTTGTAAAAAATTACTTCCAACTTGCAAATCATTAATTGCAAACGTTGTGTTTTTCAAATATTTTACATAATATTTCAACCAGGTGAAAGGATAAATAAAACATTTAAATAAGTTTAAAAGCATAGGAACATAATAAAAATCAATGAACTCACTACCTAAACATTATACCACTGTATATAACTTGCATCCACTTAGGCATTCTTCCCTATCCAATCCTCCTACATCCCTACCAGAAGTATCTTGATTTTGTGTTCATCATTTTATTCTTTTTTATCATTTTTTCAAATGTGAATAGTATTCCTGAAGCATATATTATTGAGTTTCCTTTTTGTGAGTACTAAAAAGCTATATATACCTTCAAATAAACTCTAAAATCTGCCTTTTCACTTAACAGTATGCCTCCAAGAATAATTCATGTTGTCATTTCAGATACAGTTCATTCATTTTCACTGATGTATAATATTCCATTATATATATATATATATATATATATATATATATATACACACATACACATATAATACATTTTAATCCATTCTTCTGTAGATAAACATTTGGGGTGATTGTTTTTACATGTGTGTATATCTCCCTAACCACATAGGAAAGATTTTATATTGAGTATTTGAGGAATTGCTATTAATAGCTCATAGGTTAAGCAAATGTTTAACTTTGCAACAAAAATGCCAAAATAATTTTTAGAATGGTTGCAGCAATTTACAATCCACCAATAATATATGAGTTCCTATTAATTCAGTCTTCTCTAGCACTTCGTGTTGTCAGACTACATCATTATTACAAATATATAAAATCTTATTTCATATTAATACACAAAACAACATGGCTGATCACAGATACATGCTAAGTGAAAGAAGTCAAACACAAAAGGCTAAATACTGTATGACTCCATTCATATAAAATTCAAGAAAAGTCAAAACTATAGTGATAGGAAACAGATCAGTTTGTTGCCTGGGGCCAGGAGAGGAAATCAACTGCAAAAGTTTCCTGTGTGAGGAAACTTTTTAGGATGATAGAACTGTTTTATATGTTGACTATGGTAGATGTTACATGAATGTATGCAATTACCAAAATTCATCAGACTGAATGAATTCTATTGTTATAAATTATACCTTAATAAACTAAAATAAAAGAATTTTTTAAATCATATTTTACTTTGGTCACAATTTCCATTTCCCTAACTACTAACAGGAGTGACTGTAGTAGGCATTCATGGTGCCCTGAGCAAATCTCCTTTATTGGGCCAGTATATTTTTCATTTAGATGCTGCTAGATTGGCTGCCAATGAATGGCTCACAATTTCTCCCTTCTCTGGAGAAATGCCCTTGGCCAATGGGAGTCACCTCACCTGAAAAAGCCTGGGGCAGCCCATAGCCAATGACTGGCCAAGTAGGAATACAAAGGCCCAGTCCCCTCTCTTCAAATGGGGCAAATCTGCAGTGCCATCCGATAAGATCAGACTGAAAACATATCTCTGTTTAGCTTCTTCCCCTGTTCTACCATGCTTCCCTCACTTCCCTACAGATTCTTCCTTAGAGGACTCTCCGGCTTGCTCAAGAATCCCTGTCTCAGACTTCTAGAGAAGCCAACCTAAGACAGTGTTTCTTTTTTATATAAAATGCTGACTAACATCTTTTGCCCATTTTCCTAATGGGTTGGTGTCCCTTTCTTATTGATTTTAGGAGTTCTTCATTTATTTTAGATACTAAATCTTTGTCAGTTTTATGTTTTGCAAATATCTTTTCCCGATCTGTATCTTATTTTTCATTTGCTTTTAAACTGTCATTTGATAAACAGAAGTTCTTAATTTTAATGCAGATAAATTTATCAATAATGTTTCATAGTTGGAATATTTTTTCCTGTTTAAGAAATCCTTCCATACTCCTAGGTCTGAAATATATTCTTCCATATTTCCTGTTAAAGGTTTTTAATTTTTGCTTTTTACATTTCCCTCATTTATCCATCTGAAATTGAATTCTGTGTATGGTGTGGGGTACGGATCCATTTTAACTTTTCTTTATATATCTAAATATATATATATTTATTTAAGAATCCCTCTTTTTCTGACTCATCAGCAAGGGCATCCACAGTATTGACTATAGCTCCATATATGCATGGATCTTTTTTGTTGCATACCTGAGATAAATCCAACTTTTACCTTTCTTATACATGATTAGATTAAGTTTGTTAATATCTGTTAAGGATTTCTGCATATATTCAGTGATGTGACTGGTCTGTAATTTCTTCTTATAATATCTTCGTCTTGTTTTGGCATCAAACTTGCAGAATAACTTGGAGAATATACCAATTCCTAAGTTTTCTAGAAGACTTTGCATAAAGGCTTTGTGTAAAATTAGAATGATCTGTTACTTACAATTTTAATAAATTTACCTGTAAAGACATGTAGAGTTGATGTTTGTGGTAAAATGTTTAATTCAATAGTTATAGGATTATTCAAACTTTATTTTTAAATAGTTTTAGTGAGTTTTATTTTTCTGGAAAATTTTCCATTTTGTCTATATTTTTAAATTTATTGGACACAGTTGTGTTATAACATTTTAGTAACATTTTCATTATCTTTTAAATACCTGCTGTATCTACAGTTACATTTCCTTTTTCATCCTTGATATTATTTATTTATACCTTTTCTTTTTTTTTTTTTTTGATCAACCTGCTAAAGGTTTCTCTTTTTTATTAATATTTTCTAAGAGCCAAGTTTGACTTTGTTAATCTTCTCTACTGTATCTTTATCCATTCTCCTATTTAAAAAAATTTATTATGGTGATGTATTTCAAATTTCTTAGTTGATTATTTTGCTCATTAACTTAAGGCCTTCTTTCTTTTCTATTATAAGAATTTTAAGATTATAAAGTCCCCTCTAAATAGTAATAATACTGACTTTTCCACTTCCCAAAAATATGATATGTAGTATTGTCATTATTCAGTTTTAAGTAATTTTAAAATTTCCATCATGGTTTCTTCTTTGATTCATTCAGAAGAGTTTTGAATTAATTTAAAATATATGAGAATTTTATAAAAAATTGTTATTAACTTCTAGATCAGGAGTGGGGAAACTTTTGATGTTGGAAGGCTGCATTAATTTAGCTGTAATCAAATAAGGCTTCATTCAAGACACTCCAAGTAGATATACTTAAAAATGTACATTATTTTATAAAATCTAACTACTATGTACTTAATAATTTCAAACAATGAAACTATTTGTTAATTTAATTTAATTTTTTTATTTCAGCATATTGTGGGGGTACAAATGTTTAGGTTACTTGTTGCCTTTCCCCCCCTTCCCCCCCCGAGTCAGAGCTTCAAGTGTGACCATCCCCCAGACGGTGTGCATAGCACTCATTATGTATGTATATACCCATCCCCTCCTCCCTTCTCCCATATGCCCAATGCCCGATAAATGTTGTTCCTATATGTCCACTTAGGTGTTGATCAGTGAAATCAATTTGCTGGTGAGTACATTTGGTGCTTGTTCATCCATTCTTGAGATACTTCACTTAGTAGAATGGGTTTCAGCTCTATCCAGGAAAATACAAGAAGTGCTATATCACCATTGTTTCTTATAGCTGAATAGCACTCCATGGTATACATATACCACAGTTTATTAATCCGCTCATGCATTGATGGGCACTTGGGTTGTTTCCACATCTTTGCAATTGTGAATTGTGCTGCTATAAACATTC
>CAUYRT010055806.1:0-25078 GCA_963574885.1 Lepilemur ruficaudatus
AGTGCTCCAACTGTATCTACGTACAACCAACACTTCATTTTAAGTGTACAATTAAATGATTTTCAGTGAATTTACCGAGGTGTACAGTTAATCACATGAATCAGTTTTTGAGGAATTCCTTTCCCCTATTGAGACCCCTAATTTATGTTTTTGATATCACAGTTTACATCTTTTTATATTGGGTATTCCTTAACAACTTATTGTAACTTTAGTTTTATTGACTATTTTGATTTTTAAACTTCGTACTACAAATATATATGATTTACACACCACCATTACAGTATTTGGAGTATTCTGGTTTTGACTGTGTATTTATCTCTCCTAGTAAGTTTTATATTTTCATATGTATACATAATAGTAATTATCATCCTCTTGTTTCCACTTGAAGAACTTCCTCAGTCATTTCTTATAGGGCAAGTCTAGTGGTGATGGATTCCTTTAGCTTTTGCTTATGTAGGAAAAACTTTAGTTCTCCTTCATTTGTAAAGGACAGTTTTACTGGTAGTATTCTTGGCTGGAAGTTTTTTTCTTTTAGTACTTACACTATATCATTTTACTCTCTCATGGCCTGCAAGATTTCTGCAGAGAAATCCATCAAGACTCTATTGAGAATTTCTTTATATGTGACTTTGTGCTTTTCTCTTGTTGTTTTTAAAATTCTCTCTTTGTCTTTGACTTTTGACAGATTAATTATAGTGTAACTTGGAGAGGACCTCCTTGGGTTGTGTCTATTTGAGGACTTTTGAGCTTCATGGATCTGGATGTGTGTATCTCTCCCAAGACTTTGGGAAGTTGTCAGCAATTATTTTATTAAAAAAAGCTTTCTGTCCCTTTCTCAGTCTCTTTTTCTTCTGAAACTCCCATAATGCAAAAGTTTGTTTGCTTAATGGTGTTCCATAACTCACATAGGCTGCCTTCACTCTTTTTTATTCTTTTTCTTTTGATTGTATCATTTCAAAAGACCTACCTCCAAGTTCACAGACTCTTTCTTCTATTTGATCTAGTCTGCTGTTAAAGCTCTCTATTTCTCATTTCATTGATTGAATTCTTCAGCTCCAGGATTTCTCTTTGATTCTTTTATAATATCTATCTCTTTGCTGAATTTTTCATTCAAATAATGAATTGTTTTCCTGATGTCATTGAATTGTTTCTTTGTCTCCTCTTGTATCTTGCTGAATTTCCTTAAGATTATTATTTTCAATTCCTTTTCAGGAAATTTGTAAATTTATGTTTCTTTTGGATCAATTACTGGAGAATTATTGTGTTCCTTCAGTGGTTTCATGTTTCCTTGCTTTTTTTATGTTTCTTGTGTCCCTATGTTGATGTCTGCATATATGGTAATACAGTCACTTCTTCCAACTTTACAGAATGGTTTTTGTAGGGGAAGACTTTCACCTGCAGATGGGCCTGAGGGTGCCAGTTGGGCAAGCTGTGGTAGCTGTGGTTCTACGTGGATGCAGTGGTGTAGTCTTCATTCATCTTCTTCAGTTGTAATCAATGTCAATGATGACTGCACGTGCCTCAGTGGTCTAGGCTGCAGGAGTTTGTGACAGTGATTGTGGCTATATAGGTTATTAGGACAAGTGCTTTAGGGATCCTCCTGGTCTTGTCTTTTCTACAGTGGGGAATCTTAGCTGTGGGGATCTCTCATGGTGTCAGGTTTGACTTGGCCCATAGGCAGAGCCACAGTGACACTGGGATTCAGGCCACAGGTGCTCAGAGCAGCTGTGGAGCTAAGTTTCTGGGATCAGGGTCTTGTGACACTACTGTAGCACCTGAGACCTGAAGTACAGATACCCTCTCCAAGACATGAACGGATGCAGTTCTCCCACTAACCAGGGTCTGTTGCTCTGAGGCATACCACAGCAACTCAGGCTCAGGGGGCTGGGATGTAGCTGTGGTTCTGACCTTGAGGGGCAGAGGACAGCACTGGCACAGCTCTAGGGAAGAAAGGGTACTCCAGAGGCTCAGACCCTAGGGGTTAGGGTACAGCCGCAATTTAGGACCTGGAACCAACAGGGCACAATGGCAGCTCAGGCTCAGAGAGATGAAGTACCATAGGCAATCGTACTTGGGATGGTGGGACATGGCAATAGCCCAAGCTCTGTGAGGCTGGGTATAGCAGAGCAAGGACACAGGAATGGCAATATGCTGCTGTGGCTTGGACTATGGGCAGTAGGGAGCAGTGCAGCAATGACTACTTCCCAAAGAGATGGGGTACCTCAGCAGCTCAGACTAGGGGGGTGGCTAGTCCAAGTAGGTGGGGCACTATGGCTATTTGGCCTAGAAGGTAAGGTGGCAAAGCTCAGCCATGGCTCTGACACTTTGGGATGTGAAGTACCAAGTCTGCTCAGCTCCAGAAAGCATGGCTACACGGGTCAAGGGAGTTTCCAGATCCCTGGGGGGCAGGGTGCTATATCAACTGTGGTGCTGGGGAGTGCAACTACTCCAGTGTGCTGGATGCTCAGAGTCCCTGGGGGTGGGATGCCACCTGTGCTGCCAGAGGTTGGGTGGGAGCAGACTGCTCTGGTGTGCTGCAGGCCCGAGGTCCCCAAAGGCAGGGTGCTGCTTTGGCTGTGGCACTGGGAAGGAGGGTTGGGGGGAGAAGGAGGTATATGATTGCCCTGTAGTTTAAGGTTCCAGGTCTCTAGGGGGTGGGGCACCACTTCAGCTTAGTCCTAAGGGGAGGCTGTACCAGCAACTGGCATGGAGGGGATGGAATGGCTCTGAGGTAGCTTGGTTCTAGGGCATAGGGCATAGAACCTGCTCTGTCTGGAGATGGTTCACTACTGGGTGATCATAATGCAGTGGCAGCTGAGCCTCAGGTATGAATGAGTATAATGCCTAATTGCTGCCAGAGCAGGATGCATTCTAGCAGTGGCTGTAGTTCCAAGATGGCACAATGCAGTAGCAGCATGGACCATGGAGGTGGCCATTGGGCTCAGCATTGGCTCTCTGGGGCATCTTAGCATGGGAACTCTGGAGAGCTCCCTCAACTGGGCTCAGAGCCTATGGGGACTGCAGGAATCTCCAGTAGCAAAGACTTTAGGAGTCTGAGGTGGTAATGGGGGCTGCAGGGGCCTTCTTACTTACCTTTTTCTTGCAGGAGGGTGTCCCTCTTGGTTTTGAGCTGATTCTGGCTGAGGGGATAGGGGGAGGAAGCAAGGTGTTTCCTTCCCTTTCCTAAGCAGCCAATTTGGGTTTTTGTGCTCATAGCTGTGGTCCCCAACCCCCAGGTTGTGGATCAGTACCGGTCTGTGGCCTATTAGGAACCAGGCCATACAGCAGGAGGTGAGAGGCAGGCAAGCAAGTGAAGCTTCATCTGTATCTACAGCCGCTCCAAATCACTCGCATCACTGCATAAGCTCCACCTCCTGTCAGATCAGTGGCAGCATTAGATTCTCATAGGAGTGTGAACTCTACTGTAAACTGCACATGCAGGGATCTAGGTTGAATGCTCTTTTGAGAATCTAATGCATGATGATCTGAGGTGGAGCTGAGGCCATGATGCTAGCACTGGGGAGCAGCTGCAAATACAGATTATCATTAGCAGAGAGGTTTGACTGCACAATAAATATAATTCGCTTGAATCATCCCGAATCCACCCACCCTCATCCCCGTCCCATGGAAAAATTGTCTTCCATAAACCAGTCCCTGGTTCCAAAAAGGTTGGGGACCACTGCTCTGCAGGACTTCTGCTGCTTATTTGCTATTCTTTGGTGCTTTCTTTTAGTTATTTTGGTCAAAATGTTGTTTATTCATTGTGTTGGCTTTTTTTGGGGGGGACAAGAGTGCTAGGAGCTTCTAGTTGGTCATCTTGCTGACATCATTCTTTTTTCTCCCAATTACTAGTCTTTTGAAAGCAACTCCACCTGTTGCGTATTAGAGACACTTGTATAAAGTTTTCCTTCCTGTAGTACAGGGGTCCCCAGCCTATGGTGAATTGTATAATTATTTCATTATATATTACAATGTAATAATAATAGAAAAAAGTGCACAATAAATGTAATGTGCTTGAATCGTCCAGAAAACCATCCATACCCCTTCCCCGGTTCATGGAAAAATTGTCTTCCATGAAAATGGTCCCTGGTGCCAAAAAGATTGGGAACTGCTGCTAGATTTAAAGTTCCATGAAGGCAAAGACCAGGTCTTACATGCCCTTATTCTCCTCCATAAATCCTTAGTATAGAAGGAAATCAGTAAATACTTGTTTATTGAACAATGAATAATTGCATCTCTGCCAATTGGTAAGACAGACGTAGGATGGTATTTCCTGACTACTGCTTGTTCACTTTTGAAAAAAATCCTTCTCTGGACAGGTCACATTCATAGGTCCAGATATGTGAACCTAAATTTTATTACCATAGCATTTAGAGATGGCAGAGGGGCACTTAGATAATATTATACACCTACCACTTTTTTAAATGAGAAAACTAAGGTTTTATTTGAGGTTACCATGCCAGGTTTTTCTCCTTTTCATGTTTTTCTTGTTTTCACTAATTTATCATATATTTGAGTACCTCCTATGTGTCAGCCCCTAGGAGCTAATGATCTATTTCCTCTGTGAAGTAATAGGCAAGGCCATCTTATGAAAAGGGTGGAGCTGGGGAATAATGCTCTAGAGGTTTGAGGAGAGTGGAGAAAATTTGAAAAAGTTGTGGCAGAAAGTGAAAAAGATAAACACAGTAAGGTTGGTAAGCAGTGTTCAGGGCTCTGCTGCAGGAATTGATTTTGATTATATTATATGTATTAAAACAAATCTGCCTATTGTGTGACTTTGCC
Source organism: Lepilemur ruficaudatus (assembly GCA_963574885.1). NCBI lineage: Eukaryota > Metazoa > Chordata > Mammalia > Primates > Lepilemuridae > Lepilemur > Lepilemur ruficaudatus. The sequence goes on from CAUYRT010055806.1 coordinate 4,783, forward strand.
CCATAACTGGCTATTGGATACAGGCACAGACAAAGTGGATAGTAGGAATGATCAATGGTTGGAATTTGGCTTATATGAGTACAAAAACATCATCATCAACAACAACAACAACAACATAGTGAGGCAAGAAATTTTGTGGTTTTGGCAAGTGTTATAGAAGTGATGCACTCTGGAACCTAAGCTGGATAAGGAGGGAAGTAAAGAAAATTCTGATTAATAGGGAAAAAGTAGAGGAGGAGAGATCAATGAACTGGAGGTCTTGATGAGCTGAAATAATGATGGTAGTGGGGGTAGTTGAACAAGCAACCTGGATGTTTGTGATCAGAGAAAGTCATATCTGAATTAGTGATTTTGGAGATAGAGTGGTAAAGGGTGATGGTAACTTCCAAGGTATGGGGAGTAGTGGGTGGCTGACATGGAATGGAAGGAGGAGGTCATCGGAGATGAGGACGTTAAGGAACTGAGAGGATAGCATATTAGATATGCTATACCTCACTTTTATTAATTTATCTTCCTTTGACATAGTAGTAAAAGTATATCTCACACCCAGGCAATTTTTACTGTATTAAAAAAATCATTTAGAAGAAGTTATTGGGGTGAAGTGAATACATTCTATAGTCTGAGGCAATTCATGAGATCTAATAATGTTCTGTAACTATTTCCTCCATGATCAGTTTTACTATGAAATTTATTGTCTGAATCAAGCTTTTTCTTAGATGGAGGATGGGATCTTTATTATTGTTCACAAGAGACACGTTTAAATGTCAGCTCTAGGACAGCTGTTCTAGGCTATTCAAAGTCCATTCTCCAAGGAATTTGAAGAGCTCTCAGAATGGACATGTTAAATTAGCTGTTGCAGTAAGACAGATGTGTGAATTTTCAATCTCTGCCTCTTTGGTATCCCCTTTGTCTTCAGACATGCCCAGGTTTTCTCTTCTAAAAAATTTCCTAGAACCCTGCTACTCCCTCAAGCTACCCTGAAACTCTATTCTTCCTTTCATTGTTGTAAATATTTACTTTTCTTTTTGTTTATTGAAAACAGCTAATTTTTATTAAAAAATGTTGGAGGTAAAAAGAGCCGGAATTCTACCATCATAATATATAACTTTTGTCATTTAGGGGTATATGTTTCTCTGTTTATATATATATATACACATACATTTTTTTCATAGTTTGAGTCACAAACTGTTAAGTTTTATGTGAGTAGAAGGCCTGTCTGTTTTATTTGCCACTGTATGCCTTATGTGCCTATTACCTTAGGTGCAGCTCCATAATTCAATGTGAAATGAACAAATGATGTATATGTTAAATTTATATTTTGACTTTTTTCTATTTAACATTTCAAGCATTTCCCTTTTTCTTTATATTCTTTATAATATTTAAAAATATTTTATTGCTTTAATATATCATAAATTACTAAACTATTTTCTTGTAGTTGGACATTTCAAGTAATTTATAATTTTTTACTATTATCAACAACCATGCAATGTACATCTTCCTGCATTCATGTATATGTTTATCACTATTCTTTTGTTAAACCATTTTTTTTAAAGATAAATTACAAGGAGTAGGATTACTAGGCAAAAGGGAGCATTTCATTCTGGTGAGTCTATTGAGAACTGTATACCTTTTGCCTTCATGTCCTGACTCCTTCTTGAGTGCCTTGGAATTTGGCTTCTACCTCTACCACTTTAGTGAAGCACCTCTCTCAAACATCACTAATGGGCCAGGCACTGTGGCTCATGCCTGTAATCCTAGCACTCTGGGAGGCTGAGGCAGGAAGATAGCTTGAGCTCAGGAGTTCGAGACCAGCCTGAACAAGAGTGAGACCTCGTCTCTACAAAAAATAGAACATTTAGCCAGATGTGGTGGCGTGTGCCTGTAGTCTCAGCTACTTGGGAGGCTGAAGCAGGAGGATCGCTTGAGCCCAGGAGTTTGAGGTTGCTCTGAGCTATGATGACTACATCATAGCTAGGTGGGGCGACAGAGTGAGACTTTGTTTCAAAAAAAAAAAAAAAACAGTCACTATTGGCTTCCTAAATGCTAAGTCAACCTGCTTGTTTTGAGTTTTAAGAACCCTCGTGACTTCTCTTGCAACATTTAATACTAATTTACCATCACTTTATGAAACTCTCCTCTCTTGGCCTCATGACATGTTATTATTTTGGTTGTCTTTCTACCTCCCTGACTGATATTCTTCCTTGAACCCCCTATATGTTAGCCTTTCCCAATATTCTGTCCTATCCCTTCTAACACTGTTATCTCTGTTAATAATGCCAAAATCACTATCTTTAGCCCTGACTTCCTTCTTAAGCTCTAGACTTACATTGCTTTATTTCTTCTTAGTGTCAAATGTTATATACTCGTCATGTCTAAAAATGAATTGATTTCCACTTTCCAAATCAGTTCCCCCCAACTATTCCATTTCCAATAATACTATTGTCATTTCTGGAGTCTGGACACCATGGAGATGGTTTGGTCCTTTTTTCTTTCTTGCTCCATGTATTCTGTCAGTTGCCCTGTTATGTAAATTCTAATTCTTCCCTTCCTTGATTTTTTTAAAATTGTTTTTCTTGAACTGATTCATTCATTCATTCAATGAATACCTATTGAGAATTGCCATGTGCTGGGTACTATTTATGGCACTGAGGATATAGCAGTGAATACAACAGACAACAATTCTGGCCAACATGGAGCTGGTATTCTAGTGGAGGAAGACACACAAGCAGATAAGTAAAATATATAGAATGTCAGATGATAAAAAGTTATATGTAGAAAAATTGGGAAAATTGGATAGAGAAGGTGGGGACAGGGTGTGTATGTGTGCACAATTTTAAATGAGATAGTTCAGGAAAGCTAACTGAGAAGGTAATATTTGAGCAAAGATTTGAAGGAAGTCAGGAAAGAGCCAGGCAGATATGGGAGGGGATGACGGAGCATTCCAAGCAGAAGAACTAGTAAGTGCAAGTGTAAAGGCTCTGAGATGAGGGAGAACATCAGTGTTCCAGAAATGGCAACTGGACAACAATGGAAGCGGAGAGTAACTATGGAAGCTGTTAAAGTAAGCCAGGTGAGAGCTGATGATGACTTGGACCAGGTTAGTGGTGGTGAAAGTGGCGAAAGATTGCTGGAGTCTGGATTTGCTATTGATTGAATGTGAGATTTGAGAGGAAACGGAGGAGTCAAGGATGACCTCAAAATTTTGGCCTGAAGTGGAAGAATGAAGTTTTCAGTTACTCTGTATGTGTGGGTGTGTGTGGGTATGTGTGCCTTAACTACTTTTTGCCTGGGCTATGTCAATAGTTTTTATAAATGTTCAGTGATGAACCTGATCTCCTCTCTCAGTCTTTCTCCTCACTCCAATTCATCCTTTATAAAGTGAGGCACCAATCACATGTCCTCTCTCAAATCTTCAGTGGCTTCCCATTGCACTTAATTTGGAAGGTAGACTCTGTCTTGCATTCAAGGGCCCTCCATAATATGATCCCAATCTATTTCTTTGGCTTTATCCTTTGCTGTTGCCTTATATATTCCAAATGAAGTGGCTTGCTGCTCCCTGAATTTAGTGTTTATCAACATCTAACAAGTTATAGGTCATGTTTATTTGGAATTGCATAATAGTTAAGAACATAGACTCTTGCGGGACACCGCAGGTTTGAATCATGGTTCCATTTCTCATTGTGCCTTTGGACGATTTAGTTAACCTCTGTATCTCAGTTTTCTATCTGTAAAATGTAAGTAATAGTAATCTACTTCATAGAGGTGTTCTGAGGACTAAATGAGTTTATATGTAAAACAGTGCCTGACACATGTTAAGTGTTCTAATGTGTTAGCTGTCACTATTAGTCTCTGATCCTTCTCCCCAAACTATGTTTAATATCTCATTTCTTTGAACTCCCATAATATTTTGTTTATGCTTTTCTTACATCTCTTACATTTCTTTGCCTTTCATTGTAGTCATTTGTATCTAATTTTGCTTACTAGATATTAAGTTCTTAAAGCACGGACTGTCTTACTCATTTTTATATCCCCTGCGGTGCTAGTATAATTCCTTGAACATGATAGATGCTCAATAAACCTTTGCTGATTGAATTGAATTGAATTTGTTCCCGTATTTATATACTTAGTGAATTTTCAGATTTCTAAGTCATGCTTCCAAAGTATTAAATCTTTATGCAATTTATTTCTTAGGTATCCTAAATGTTCAAGCTTAGAAAGACTATTTTATCTGCAGTTGCAGAAGAAGTAAATTTGTCTTAACCAAATCTTGTTTCAACTGCCTAAGGACTTTGCATTAGATCATAAAATTTTCCTGCATATGTGACTGTAAAGGGTAAGTTTTATGAAATACAGTAATATACAGCTGGAATTCAGCAGTCTAGTAACCTCACCTAAGAACTCAGATGAAGAAAAAGGTTTTGTGAAGATAAACTATGTGTCACAAAATCCATGTACCTTACAGCAGTCTCCAACCTTTTTGTCACCAGGGACCTGTTTCATGGAAGACAGTTTTTCCACAGATGTTGTGGGGGGCATTGTGGGGGGTGTTCGGTGTCAGCAGAGCTCTGTGGCCTGGTCCCTAACAGGCCCCCTATGGACCAGGGGTTGGAGACCACAGCTTTATAGGATAAGCTTCTGAAATCCTTACTCATAATTTATTTATTCATCATTATGCTTAAATCACGATTATTGGATTTCCTAGCCAACAGCTGTGGAGATGCAATTTAGAAATGTTAAAAAGACTCATAGAAGATAGGAGGAGGGAGAGACAGCTGACTCTAAGGAAAGAGACAGAAAAACCAAAAAACAGGCCAAGGACTCACAGCAGTGTGGGACTAATAGCCCTATATTGCTTAAATAGGCCTTGAGGGCATCAATGTGTTATAACATAGCTCAGTAATTGATGTTCATTATAATGACCCAAATTCATCAAAAATGATTAAATTGTGATCATCTACCATATTCTACTTATGAAGATAAGCAATGAGTATTAAGTGTTTAGATTTCTATCCAAAAGATTGAATTAAAAACAATTTTTTGTACAAAGTAGTAAACCCTTAACTTGCTAGAAAATTTGACTAACTCATTTCCGACTTACAATCAAGGTTTTCCTGCATTCAGTATATACCTTTCTGTTCAGAATTGAACCTTTCTCTAACTAGAATTGAAATGCTATGGTGTGGCAACATGAGGCAGTAAATCCATAAAAATGAATTGTTCATTCACACTACATTTATAACATAGGAAATATGATTATAGAACAGATGTTGACTGATTGAAATGCTGTATGCTCAATCATGTTAGTGTTTATTTGATAAGGAATGCCATTTGTTTAGCTTTGCTCATTTATTCAGTGACTGTGGCCTGGAATTTTATTAGATGCTGTATAGCTATATATCTCTGCCCACCAGAATGCTGAGAGAATCTTAGATTAAATGAGATTGGTAAGAAGTTGGAGCTTTTTAGCTTTGGAATGAAGATGGGAAGATTTTATTTTTGAAGATTTTCCATTTTAAATATCGTTGTTTTGTTTTATTTCTTTTGTATATAACTACCAGAACACAGAAGTGACTAATAGTCTGGCAGTATTCATTACTTGTTTAACTTTATTCTGAAAACTTTCATCTTCCTAAAAATCTTTCAGTGACTACCCAAGGAGAAAGAGAACTAAGAAAATTTCCTGAAATGGAACGATTTGTAACTGATATGTTTCTAAATAATGCAGAAAACTAAAATTTAATTTTAAAAGTACTGTAATACTAAACAGCTCTTATATTTGAAATAAATTATTCAACTAATTTTTTGTTCTCCCTTGGAGCCAGTTAGCAATATCTTTTGTGTTACAGTGAGATTACAGCAAATGATTTCATGGGGACATTTATTCAGATGTTGTATTTTATTTTATTAGCTGATAATATCTGGGCCTTTATGATGTAGAAACTAGTATAATAAATATTTGAATGAATAGATTTAGGAACTAGATAATTTGGAAGAATCATTTCAAAACTTGGAGTAACTATGACATTTAGAAGCAGCATCTTGGGTCATTTTGTAACATCTTGTATAATGCACATTATACATGAAATAGATTTTAAAAATTAAGACCTTAAGCAAAATATATATACATTTTTTTGAGACTCTGTTGCCCGAGCTAGAGTGCCATGGTGTCAGCCTAGCTCACAGCAACCTCAAACTCCTGGACTGAAGCGATCCTTCTGCCTCAGCCTCCCGAGTAGCTGGGACTACAGTCATGAGCCACCATGCCTGGCTCACTTTTTCTATATATATATTTAGTTGGCCAATTAATTTCTTTCTATTATTAGTGGAGACGGGGGTCTCGCTCTTGCTCAGGCTGGTTTCGAACTCCTGACCTTGAGCGATCTGCCCATCTCGGCCTCCCAGAGTGCTAGGATTACAGGTGCGAGCCACCGCGCCCGGCCTTAAGCAAAATATTTTAGAAAGAACTTTATTTTTAAGAATAAGATGAACAAGTTTCAAGCACCCCCATCCAAATATTTTTATATTTTATATCTATTTTGCCCTCTTGATAAAGGCAGAAAAGGGTTTGTAATTGTTGCCAGTACAGATCAAGAGTTGTTAACCTCTACAAGCTACACAGCTAAATTGAAGTCAGTTCAGAAGGATGTGGTATCTTATATAGATGTAGTATGTTATTTCCTTATAATCTCTACAAATAGCTTTTTAAAAATTTACTAATTTATTTAAACATAATAGTCCCAATGCATGTTAACATAAATAGCATTCTAATGTACAGTAACTGTTATTTCTACTGCTTCATCAAGAACATTCTTAAGTGAAGCTGCATCTCATTCTTTGTGAGCACTTGATGGCAAATAATACAATGACCACTAGTATAGCTTGGTGCCCTGAGCAGTCTTCCCCATCACTGCTTCTTTAAAAATAATAGATTTATTAAGATATAATTCACATGCCATACATTTCACCCATTTAAAGTATCTAATTCACTGGTTCTAGTATGTTCACATGTTAATCACAATCAATTTTAGAACCACAAAAAGAAACTCTATATTCATAAGCAGTTACTATCCATTTCCCCTTAACCCTCCCCTCTTCCAGCCCCTAGGAACCATTGATCTACTTTCTGTTTCTATAGATTTGATCATTCTGGACATTTCATCTAAATGGGATCATTCATGATTGGCTTTTCTACTTAGCATAATGTTTTTAATGTTCATTCATATGGTAGCATGAATTGATATTTTCATTCTTTTTAAGGTTGAATGATATTTTGTTATATGGATATACATTTTATTTATCCGTTCATCAGTGCATGGGCATTTGGGTTGTTTCCACTTTTTGGCTATTACGAAGAATGCTGCTATCAACGTTTGTGTATTTGTGTGGACATTTGTTTTCAGTTCTCTTGAGTATATACCTAAGAGTGGAATTGCTGACTTATATGGTAACTCTATGTTCAACTTTTTGAGCAACTTCCAGACTGTTTACCAAAGTGGCTACACCATATTACATTCCCACCAGCAATGTATGAAGGTTCCAATTATTCCACATCCTTGCTAACACTTGCTATTGTCTGTCTTTTTAATTATATACATCATAGTGAATTTTAAGTGGTATTTCAATTGTGGTTTTGATTTGTACTTTTCACGTGCTTATTAGCTATTTATATATCTCCTTTGGAGAAATGTCTATTCAAATCCTTGCCTATTTTTCAATTGAGTTGTTTATTAATATCTCTTTTTTGAGTTGTAGAAGTTCTTTATATATGCCAGGTACAAGTCCCTTATCAGATATTTGACTTACAAATATTGTCTCCAATTCTTTCTTGATGGTGTCCTTTGCAGCATACAAGTTCTTAACGTCCAGTTTATCTATTTTTTCTTTTGTTGCATCTGCTTTTGGTATGATTTTGAAGAAACTCTTGTCTAACTCAAGGTCACAAGGATTTACTCCAATTGTTTTCTTCTATGAGTTTTATAATTTTAGCCCTTACATTTAGGTCTGTGGTTCATTTTTTACTTTACTTTCTTTATTTATTTTGGCAAGCTTTTATTGACAAGCTGCACTGAGGGATACATTAATGCAGTTAGTATGTGAAGATTAGCTATAAAAAAGGAAGTGTAAAATAGAGTGTCTTAGGTTAGGGTTCTTGGGGAATACAGTCTGAGATGGAGTTTAAAATGCAGGCGGTTTGTTGAGGAGTGTGCTCTGATCAATCCCTGTTGGATTGAGTCCCTGTTGGCGTGAAGGAAAGAGCATTGGGTAGTGGAAGGAATTGAACTGTTGCCACAAAGTCCTCACAGGAGCTCTGGGGCTGGAATGGCAAAGAGAGAATTATCTCATTTTGAAGCAAGGGGGCCTTTGTATCCTACCTTTTTCACTGACTAATCAGGGGATTTGTGCTGCCCCGGGAAAAAGAGGTTCCTTTTAAAAAAGAGAAATTTGCCCGAGGAATTTGGTTGACATTCACTGCCTCAGTCCTGAAGTGAGGAGCAGGACAACATACACTACACAGTGGTGCGAAGTGTTAAGCCTCAATGGTGGAACTATGTTGGGATACTGTGGGGCATGAAAAGACAAATCATGTGTGAGTGTCTGTCTATGTCAGTGAACCTTTCATAGAAGAAGTGATGCTTGAACTACCCTGCAGTATGGAGGTGTATTTATCAGATAGAATAGAGAAATAGTATTCCATGCAGAGGGAGATACATAAGCAAAGCCTGGCACTTTCAAAGAAATACATGTCACTCAGAGTTGCTCCAAGTGTAGGGTCCATGAGGAAGGAATAAAGAAGAGGATAGTGAGGTGATAATAAGGGATGTAGCTATAGAAGTAGCATGGTCTAGATTATGGAGGTCCAAATGGCAGGGCCAGCAAAAAATGCAAAAGGAGTTTGCATTTTATTCTAACAGCAAGGCAGGTCTTTTAGTAAAGGAGGGTCTTGCGTGATCCATTTTTGATAATTTTTCTGTGTGGTATGAGGAAGGGGTCCAACTTCATTCATACCACATTCTTTTGCATGTAGATATCCAGTTGTCCCAGCACCATTTGTTGAAGATTGTTTTTCCCATATTGAATTGTTGTGACACCCTTGTCAAAAATCAATTGATTGTAAATGTAAGAGTTTCTTTCTGGACTCTCAATTCTACTCTATTGATGTATATGTCATCCTTATGCCAGTACCACATTGTCTTCATTACTTTGTAGCTTTGTAGTAAGTTTTGAAATCAGGAAGTGTGACTCCTCTAACTTTGTTCTTTATCAAGATTGTTTTTAGCTATTCTGTGCTCCAAATTTCCATATGAATTTCAAGATCAGCCTGTTATTTCTACAAAGATTCTAGCCGAGATTTTGATAGGGTTGCACTGAGTCTCTAGATTAATTTAGGGAATAATACCATCTTATCAATATTAAGTCTTTTGATCTAGGAATGAAATATTTTCATTTGTTTAGGTCTTCTTTAGTTTCTTTCAACAACGTTTTATAGTTCTCAGCATAAGTTCTACACTTTTTGTCAAATTTATTCCTAAGTGTTTTATTTTACTTTTTATGCTATTGTAAATGGGATTTTTAAAAATTTCATTTCCAATTTTTCACTGCAAGTGTAGAAATACAACTAATTTTTTATGCTAACCTTGTGTCCTGCAAAGTTGCTGAACTTGTTCATTAGCTTTAGTAGGTTTTTTTGTGTGTGTGTGAGCATTACTTAGGCTTTTCTCTCTACAATGTTATATCATCTGCAAATAGAGATAGTTTTCTGGATGGCTTTTATTTCTCTTTTATTGCCTAATTTCATAGCTAGAACCTCTAGTAATAATGTGTTAAACAGAAGTGGTGAGAGCGCTCCTTGCCTTGTGAGGGGGAAAGCATCCAGTCATTTGTCATGTAGTATGTATGATGTTAGCTCTGGGTCTTTCCTAAGTACTCTTTATCTGACTGAGGAAGTTCCCCTCTTTCTTATTTTGTTGAGTATTTTTTTTTTTTTGAAACAGAGTCTCACTCTGTTGCCCGGGCTAGAGTGCCGTGGCATCAGCCTAGCTCACAGCAACCTCAAACTCCTGGGCTCAAGCAATCCTCCTGCCTCAGCCTCCCAAGTAGCTGGGACTACAGGCATGTGCCACCATGCCCGGCTAATTTTTTCTATATATTTTTAGTTGGCCAATTAATTTCTTTCTATTTTAAGTAGAGACAGGGGGGGGTCTCGCTCTTGCTCAGGCTGGTTTCGAACTCCTGACCTTGAGCTATCCGCCTGCCTCAGCCTCTCAGAGTGCTAGGATTACAGGCGTGAGCTACCGCGCCCGGCCTGCATTCACTGTTTTTAGGCTTGATTGGCCCTCTCAGGCCAGGAATTTCTGAGTTTTTTTCCGTATAACATGGCAGGGCAGGAGTGCCCGTCCCATCAGTCATGGGAGGGAGGGCTTGTCACCTGGCCCCTGGTGACATTGCTGGCCCCAGGGGCGGGGGGGACGCCTTGCTGGAGAGAGGCACCTTCTTCGGGGGTGTTGTTTTCCTGCCTTGTTTGAAGTACCTGGATTGGGCTCTCTGAAACCAGCAACATCTGAGCAGAGCTGATTGGAGCGCAGGTGTTTCGGATAGTCACGGGTGGGCCCCTGCTGGGAAGGGGCGAGAAGTCCCACAGCTGAGAAAATCCCAGAGCCACAAACAAAATGACTGTTTGGCTTCGGTAGTTCTCTGATGCAGCCACCAGGTGGTGCTGTCCAGCCACGAATCTACCAGCCTCCGTCTCTGCTTCTGACAAGAGGCTGGGGTCTCTGCCACGCCCACCTGCCTTATCCAGTGCCCACCCCCTCCCGCCAGGCCTGGGGGAGCCAGGGAGGAGCCAGGGAGGACAGAGCCTCCTGTGCCCTGCAGGGTGCGTGGAGGTGAGTCTGGTCATGGTGTTCACCCACCCCCGAGACACCTGTGTACCCGCCAAGCAGGCTGTGAAGCCTGGCTGTCCCTGTCCTGGTCCCTGTCCTCCCGCCCTTCTCACCCCTGTGACTTGGGGTGTTTTAATGGAGGAAATGGGACATTGGTTTCCTACCTGCCTGTCCTTTAGGGAGAATGGAAGTTTGCTTGGTGGCCTGTGGCCACCCCACCAGGACGTCACGGTGTGAGGAGTGGACAGGTGAATCAGTGGTTTGTTGGGTGCAGGGTGTGGGCAGCTGGCCCAGGAGGTGAGGAAGGGGCCTGTGGGCTCCAGGACCTGTGGCAAATGGTGTCAGCAGGAAGGCAGCCCCTGTGGCACTGGTCAGTGGGAGCTGCTCTCCCTGGGGTCCCACAGGAGGTTGTGATGGGGCGGGGATGGGCGCAGGCCCTGCTTGGTCACCTGTCCTGGGTCCTGGGCTGGTCCTACCAGGGTGGGGAGCAGAGGGCACAGCCGCAGGGGGGCTCCTGGCCTCCAGCCCTTCCCCGTCCTGCCTGCAGGACACCACCCTGGGGGCTGCTCGGGGCAGGTGGGGGGGGTGGGGCGCTGTGGGACCAGAGGAAGGGGCTGCTGTGGCCCAGGCCTGCCCTCTGTGGCTTGTGGGGTCCTTCTCAGGCGCACCCAGGGGTTGACCCCTACCCTGACCGCTGGGTTTGTGGGGGTGTCATGTATGATGAGCCCCAGGCCCTCCCTGTCCCTTCCCTGCAGGGAGGAGCTGGCTTCTCTTTCCACGGAGGAGATTAATTGGTCCCTCTCTGGCCAGGAATTTCTGAGTTTTTTTTCCTCAAACATGGCAGGCCAGGAGTGCCCGTCCCATCAGTCACGGGAGGGAGGGCTTGTCACCTGGCCTCTCCTGAAATTTCATGTCCCTAGAGGAGGTGGCGGGGCAGGGTGTTCTGTGAGCAGGGGAGGACCTGGTGTGTGTCCCCATGCGCTGAGGTGGGTGGGAGCCAGGGGCTGCCAGTGCCTTCCACAGGGGTCTCACCTCCTCTGACCTCTTGGGGTGTATTTGACAACCTGCCCTCAGCCCAGGGACTCCCAGGCTCAGCTGCTGTGTCCCCAGAGCCCTGCGATTCACTGTACCAGAGGCGGGGTACTGAGGCAGGCCCTGCCCCCTGACGGCTGGCGTCGGAGCCAGGGGCATTCAGGGTTCCCGAGCCTGGATGTGTCTGCTGGACCTTGGAGGCTGAGCTGGGGCTTCCAGTGTCCCTGCTCCCTGTGTCTCCCAAGAGCCAGCACCCCCCGCCCACATGGAGACCCTCCATGGAAGCAGCTCCTCCTTCTTCCCAGGCTCAGGGGCCCGGGGCAGGGGAAGGTGCAGGGCAGCACCCAGGAGCCCAGAAGAGCCACCAGCCTGGGAGGAGCGAGTGGAGAGGGAACAGGGCCCGGGCTGGGCAGGCGCCCAAGGCGGGTGCAGCAGGGACCCCTGCCCTGGCTGGCGTGGGAGGTGGGGACAGGTGGCCTCCTACTAGAGCTTCTCCCCTTCCCTTCCCCTTCCTCTTCCCTCTGGCCCTGTCGGGAGACAGCTGGGGAGGGCCTTCAGCTGCCCTCGGCCGCCCTGCCCTGGCCCAGCTCCTGCCGTCCCTTCCGCAGGCGCCAGCTGGGGCCTGGCCAAGGCACCGGGCGGCTCTGGCTCCCGCTCCTTCCCCTCCCGAGGCCCCGGCGGAGCCAGGGAGGGCCCTGCAGGCCAGACAGATGGTGGGCCCGGAGGAGGGGCTGCCTGGGCAGACGGACCGACTGTCAGGACAGATGGTGGGCCGGGCAGGGGTCCGGAGCCCACCCCATCTGCTCCAGCCTCAGTGGGGCTTTTCTCATCCACCTCGGGTGGAACTGGGGAGGCTGAGGGGTGGCAGCGGCCCAGGCCGGCTCGTGGCCTGGGGCTCAGGCTGGGTGTGCCCCGCCCGGGGCTCAGCTGGCTCCCACAGCCCCTCCTGGCGCTGGAACATGGCTCACAGCCACCCTGCTTGAGGGGTTCCTGAGGGTCTCGGGGTCGTGCCCGAGCAGAGCCACTGGCCCCAGCTGTGGGGCTTTGAAGGTGGGTGGGTGGGATTGGCTCGATGCAGAGGCCTTGGACAGGAAGTGGTGAGTCGTGCGTTTGCCCGGCGGTGCCCCCAGCCCGGTTGTCATAGACAGCCAGCCCGATGCGGCGTGGGCGGGTCGTGGCGAGAGGCACTGAGGACAGGCCGGGCTGCTTCTCAGAGGCGGGACGGCTGAGGCGAGCAGGCTGCGGCAGAGGGGAGAGCTGAGCCTGAAGGCCGGGCAGGGGCAGGCTTGGAAGGAAGGGGCGGGGGTCCCCTCCTTCTCCGTGCCCCTGGGGTGGGTGCTGCAGCATCCTGAGTTCTGAGAGTGCTGGGAGAATTTCTGATTCTGAGTCCTAATGTTGATAAGGATAATCCAAAAAAACCCCCCACCTTTAAAGAAACCCCAATTTCAAAGAAAAACCTTTCCTCCACCGTCGGCGATCGCAGCCATTTTTGTAGCGCACGACAGGTTTCTTCGAGTTGGTGTTTTTAGCTGGGCTCAGCGGTCACGTTCCCTGGGTGCGGGAGGTTGGTCCGGGTGCTCAGGTGGGGCATGGGGGCGTCCGGGGGTGCAGGGTGCGCTGCCAGGGTCAGGGCCGCATTCCGGATGGCCACTCTGGATGCCAGACAGAGTGTGGTTTTAGCGTCTGCCCCAGGGGCCTCTCCCAGGTGCCCTCTCCCCCACCCACCTGCCCACCCTGCCTCTAGCCCTCTCCGGCAATGTCATTCAAGGCTGGGAGAGAGGCCGGGGCAGCTGCTGGCTGTCCGCTGCCTGCTTCCTGTCACCCTTTGCTGAGTTCTTCCTCTAACTCCGTTCTCTGGGCTCGCAATTGTGAGACTGGAACCCCACTCTGATCATCCTTTGCCCCTTAGAGGCTGGGTGACCTTGGGTAAGTCACTCACCCTCTCTGGGCTTTGATTCCTTCTCCTGTGAAAGGGCCAAAGCCCTCCAGGGCTGCTCCGTGCAGGGCGGGCCTCCCGAGCCCTTGCCGTCGACGCTGTTGTTGCTTTAACTTTGTCTTTTACATTTTGTTTTATTGAGGTGAAAGTCACATAAGATGAACCGTTTTAAAGTGAACACCCCAGTGGCACTCGGTACACTCACAGCGTCGTACGGCCATCACTGCTGTCTAGTTCCAGAACACTGTTGTGCACACACTAACACATTAACAATGCACACACAATGCATACACTAACACACACATCAACACACATGGACACACTAACACACATGCACACATGTGCACACTAGAGTGCACATATGCACATACCAACACACATGGGCACACATATTAACATACACATGCACACAACTGGACACGTGCACACATTAACACAACACACACCTGGACACACATGCATACATATGTGCACACACAGGCACACACATGCATACACGCTCACTCAGGCACACCACGTGACAGTGAGAACGTGTGCTGTCTGTGTGTCAGGCCAGGGGCAATGCCTCTACATCTCTCACCTCACTGGCTCTCATGGGAGCCTCTGGGGCGGGCTCAGAGAGGTTGGGCAGGCTGCCTGCAGTCACGCAGCGCCTGCACCTGTCCGAGAACCTGCGGCAGTGGGGGTGGGGCTTCCATCCCTCCTCTCATGGAAACAGCCGCTGATTCTGGCTGGTGGGGCGGGAGGAGAGGGCTGCTTCTCCAGCAAGGGCGGGATCGCCTGGAACCCCGCATGCCTCTCCAGTGCCCCGGCCTTTAGGTGGAGAGGAGTTGGCTGGGAAGCAGGGCCGGGCTGCTAGGTCCTTGCAGTGGCTGTCCTGTGCCTGGCTCTGGAGTGACCTGTGTTCCAATTCTCCAGCTCCTCCTGTGCCCCTCGGGCACTGCCTCCTTCCTAGACTGCGCCAGCCAGTGCTGCGCAGAGCAGGAGTGTGGCCCGGTGCCTGCTCCCCCTGGTGAAGGCTCACTGGCCAGCCGTCCTGGGAATCTGCCTCCAGGAGCCCCCAGAGTACCTGGTGGTCCCTGCAGTTCTCTTGGGCCATGCAGGTCCTTGGGGAGGGGTCTGGGCTGGCAGTGGGTAGAAAGCCTCAGCTGCCTGGCAGGTGGAGATGTCAATTGCCGGCCCTGGTGTCCGCTCTGGGCACTGTCCTGTCTGCCCTGGTTAACCCAGTATTGATCGCCCATCAGCCCTTTGCGTCTGCCTCGTCCTCATGGCTAATGGCTCTGCAGCCAGCGACCTTGGCAAGGTGCACCTGGACCCAGCACCTCCTCACTGCACCTGGCGGTGCCTGACACGTTACAGCACCAGTCCCGGGGTCACAGCTGCCCTGCCCCTCTCCCCCCCAATGTATACCCACCCATGCCCCTCCCCTGTGTCTTAGTCCCTTTGTGCTGCTGTAACGAAATGCCTGAGACGGGCTCACCTGCAAGAACAGAAATTCATTTCTTGCAGTTCTGGAGGCTGGGAGGTCCGAGATCCGGGTGCTGGTGGGTTCGATGTCTGGTGTAGGCTGCTCCACCTCCTTACCGGGCTGCGGAGGGAAGGGCAAAGGTGCCTAGGGAGGGTAAAGCCTCTCTCTGAGGGAGGCACCCTCTTGGCCGCATCACCGCTGGAGGCCCCTTAGTGTGTGGTGCTGAGGGTTCAGTCTGGATGTGAATTTGGAGACACAAAGTTCAGACCATAGCACCCCCCCAACCATGCCCAGCCCTCCCCATCCCTGCTCCCCCCACCCCTGCCCTTCTCAGCACCCCCTCTTCCGCTCACACCAGACCTCCTCTGGTGGGGAGGAGGGATTTCCAGGCCCCGTCACCCTCGGCCTGAGGCTCCCACAGACAGACTTTCCACCCAGCGCCTGGCGGGGAGGAGGTGTTGCCTTGTTTTAAGGTATGTACTGGCTCCATGGATAGACCCTCTCTCGGATGCCTCCAGTGCAGAGCCCTGGGGGGAGGGGAGGAGAGCCTTGGGCAGGCTGGGGCCCCCTGTCGGGCCACAGTCCCCAGACTGTGGGTGTGAGGAGCCCCCTGCCTTCCTCTCCCCTCCGGCATCTTCTCCCTGTTTCTCCCCAGGACAACTGGTATCTGTCCCCCTCAAAAGCAAGTCAAGAGGGATGTCACCAAAGGACACAGGTAAGTAAAAGTGCCCAGCTCAGCCCAGCCAGGCCTCTGCTCCCCCACCCCACCCCAGCCCTGCCCAGCCCTGGTTCCTCCAGAGCCTTCCCCCAGGCCCCCCCCGGGTCTGTTCCGATCCCAGGCCCCACAGTGGGGAGGGCAGTGGGGCTCCCAGGGGTGCAGCTGGCACGGTCCTGAGCAGCTGCACACTGAAGCCCCTTCCTAAAGCCTCTCTGCTTGGGGGTGTGGTTGGGCCTCCAGCCCGTGACTAACAACAATGCACAGAGGCCAAGACAACTCCCGGCTGCCTCCAGACGCCCCCGTCTGCATCCTGAGAGAGGGCTCAGGGCCCCTGCAGGCAGGCAGGTGCCGTGGGAAAGGGGGAGCCTGGGCGGGTCCCAGGTGGGGGTATGTCCAGGCCTGGAGCTTGGATCCCAGCCCCACCCTCCGGCTTTAGATGCTGCTATGCGGAACATCATGTAATATGTCAAATACCTGGAACCCAAGGCCCGTGACCGTGGGTGTGGCCCACAGGTGGCTTCACTGGGGAAGGAGGAAGGCTGTTGCTAGACACGGACACGGAGCTGGAACTTGGGTGGCCCAGCACGGTGGGTCTGGCTTGGCTGCACACCAGGGCCCTGCAGGGCTAATTTAAGACGAGTTGCTGCATCCCATGCCCAGAGCCTCTGGTCTCACGGGTCTGGGCGCAGCCTGAGAATTCGCATTTCTAGCCAGCAGGTGTCCCTGGGAACCCCACCCTGAGAACCACGGGAACTGAACTAATGACGCGTGCTCCTGGAAGTTTTCGTGTTTTACATGGGGACAGCAGGACTCCCATTTCTGCTGCTTTCAGCCTCAACTGGAAACCAAACGGGGTCAGGAGCGGCCGCAGGGAGCGCGTGGCTCGCTCACGGGAAACAGGCTGGGCCTCGCAGGCAGGCTAGGCGACGGGGCGAGCGCTGCTCCAGGGACCCCTTGTCACCCTCTGCACGTGGCGTGGCACAGACTCCCTCCCCGCCGGCCCCACGCTGCTCCTGAGCCACCACATTAGCCGGCCTGAAATATTTACTTAACCCGGCTTTTTGCGAACGTCCCTTCGGCGACCGTCCCTGTGCTGGGAGCACGGCCGGGCGCGTGCTGGAAGGGCCGGTGCTGAATAACGCAGGGACATGCCACGGCCGCTCCGCGTGGGGGTGTGGGCAGGCCCCCGGCTGGTGTGAACCAGTTAAAATTAAATTCCCAAACTTTCCCGTTTACTCTTCCAGGGGCAAGGTGCAGGGACCGTTGGGAAACAAATGAGAAATGTTAGGCCATGTGTCACTGCTGATGTGTCACTGCTGATGCTGGAGAGGAAAGGGGGGGCCATGTGTCACTGCTTTATATTTTAATACCTCTTAATGAAATGGTTTTCTTTGCAGGATTTTTTCTGACTGTAACTCTCTCCTGGAACTGCTGCTCCGGCCCGTGGCCTTCCTGGGGACCCGTGTAGAAACCCTGTTCCAGTGGGTGTGCCTGCTTCTACCAGGTATGACGGAATCACTGCCCCTTGCTTTCGTGAGGCTAATGATCTGTAAGTAGAAAAAACCCAGATGAAGGCTCTGGGGGAAGCAATTAGAGACAGAGGGGACCTGGGGACTGTTCTACTCTGACTTCAGGACGGTGGCTTCTTTCCACCGTGGCTCAGGGGCGCCAACGCTGAGGCCTTGGGCTTCTGGGGCTAAAGGTGCGACCAAAGCCAAAGGATTTGTGGCCACTGTTGCTTTCTTGTCATCCCTGGGGGCTTCTATCCCTTTGGAACCCTGAAGATGGCAGGGAGGGATGTGGGGAGAGAAGGGGAGAGAGAGACAGCCGCACGGGAGTGCACGAGGAAAGAGCTCCTGGCGTTCCTAGCCAGCTCTCATCTACAAATAATCGGAAATATATTTGACCCTGCTGGCAGGGATGGAGGTCAGCCCCCGGTGTCCACCCAGGCAGCCGGTCCTGCCATCCTGTTCCTCGCCTGCCTTCCGTCCCCAGGGCTGGGAACTCCACCACTGCAGGGCCCCTCCTCCCCAGAGGGAAGGGCTGGGTCCATCTGCCACATCTTAGGCTTGGGGTGGCCTCTTGTTTCTACCATTCTTCGAGCTTGGGAGCGAGATACCCCAGATGCATCTTCCAAACTGTGAGACGGCGTTTTCTTTACGGCTCCTGCCGGGGCAAACACACCTTCTTGAACCAGAAGGACAAAGTGGCCCTCCCAGGACAGTGGAGACGCTCCTGATAGCCAGGTTGACGCTGACATCTCCCCACTTTGGGGCCCACCCCGCGTCTGCCTCATCTCCAGAGAGACGGTGAGGTTGGCGAGGCCACGCCTGTGTTCCCCAGCCCGCAGGGCACCGGCCCCACACCCAGGGTCCGTGTGGACCCTCCATAAACACTCCCCCAGCCCGTGACTCCCCCTCCGCGTGACTTGGGACGGTGCCACCTCCAGGAGGGGACACATTTCATCTGTGTGTTATGTGGCACGTCTGTGCTCTCACCAGTGCATCTTACAGAATTAATTCATTTAATCCGTGTAGCAGCCCCCAGGAAGCAGGTGCTGGTGGCACCCCCGACTTGCAGATGGGGAAACTGAGGCACAGAGATGCTCTGGGAGCAGCTGAGGCCACAGAGCTAGGAGGGGCATGGCGGGATTTGAACCCGGCAGGTCTGGGTGGTTCTCTGCAACCACAGCGCAGCTCCCGGGAGCAGGAGTTGAAGAACGTCTTATTTATTTTCTTGGCAGGGCCTCTTTTCGTTGCTGTTGCTTTTAATTTCCTGCTTTCTCTAAGGAAGCTTCGGCCTGACTCAGACTGTCCCCTCAGCCCAGGGACAGCGGCCTTGACTGCCAGGTCCCCGCACACCCTCCCCCCCCATATGCGAGCTCCCCTGGGTTTGCAGCCAAAACCAGGAGGCTGCGCTCCAGGAGGCTCAGCCAAGGGTGCCGGCTCCCTCCGCACAATGGAATGCAGATTTCCCATTAAAAGGCAAATCTTTATTTCAAAAGGTTGAATAGGATGCAGCTTAAAAAAAGATTTCCAGCTGGTTAAATTTAGGGCAAGGGAAGAGGTCCAATCCAAGAATACTCCCTGGCCGCGGGCCCACAGCACAACCTTTTGATGGGGAGCTGGAAGCATTTTCACTTTAAGCTCTTGTGCTCGGTATTTCAACCCCTCCGAGTTAGGCAAGCAAGTGCTGATAGCCGCGTGGGCCAGAGCTGTGCGCCCTTAAACTCATCTATTTCGCTGGGTGGCTGCAGTTTGAGTTGGCCTGTCCCAGCTGGCACCTCCGTGCCCGGCGGGCGAGTGGCATTGACCCGCCCCCTCGCGTGGCCTGTCCTCTGGGACCACAGCTCAGCACTGTGTTCTGTGCTCACGGTCCTTGTGCAGAGGCAGGGTCCCTGCCCCGCTCAGGCCTCCCTGGGGGGCTGGAGAGCTGCTCCTCCCAGCTCCCCCGGATGGGCCCGGCAGCCTTGGGCATGTCACTTGGACTCTCCGGGCCTTTCTGACCTGGTAGGACAGCAAGGGGTGGACTGAGCTTTCTCCAAGGTGGTGTCCAGCTCTGCCTCCATTGCAGGGCCAAGGCTGGCCAGAGACCCAGCCACAGCGCCAATCATGGTGTTCTCCTGCGTAAAGTCCCCCAGCGTCCCCTGGGGAACAAAATCCAGAGTCCTTAGCGCAGCCCCTGCGCCGTGGCCCCCGTTGGCCTGGTCACCGCTGCCTCCTCTAGCTCTCTGTGCCTTTGGGCTGTGGTGTCCTCAGCTCGCACCAGCCTCTCCATCCCTTATCCCTTTCTACCCAGTGGACGCCTATGTGGCCTCCACAGCCCACCTCCTCCAGGCAGTCTCCCTGGCTTCTCCGGCCTGGGTGAGGTAGGCTCTGCACCCTGGCTCTGCCCACGCCAGGGGCTCCTGTCGTGCTGTCTCTCAGGCCTGTGCTAAGATGCCCCATTGATGACAGGTGGTATCCCAAAGGAGACAGGGCATGGCCAGTAGATTGAGTCACTGGACCATCTAGCATGGGGCTGTCTGGAGACAGGGGATGGACAGATGTCCCCACCCCTCTGTCCTTAACAAATTTCTGCTCAAATTTACTGAGGTAAGATTTATAGAGAGAAAAACTCACCCTGCCCCAGGATTTTAAACATCTACTGTCATCAGTAGTCAGCGTTGACCAATCCCCCAGACACGTGCCCTGTGCTCGCCTTCCAACAGCTGTCAACCCAGGGACAGTCAGGCCCTGTCCCCACGGAGCTGCTTCTATTCC
>CAUYRT010055807.1:0-11834 GCA_963574885.1 Lepilemur ruficaudatus
AACATTTTTTATGATTTCATTTAGCTCCTCTTTTAGCACATCAATTATATTTCTTTTAAAATATTTTAGTTGTTTTCCTAAGGTTGTAAGCTAGAGTGGTAATATATAATATAATTTTCAGTTATGTAACAGTGGGTGGAAAGGAGGCTTAGCATCACTAGCTCCATTTTGCTTCTGACCCCTGCAGTAATATCCTTTAGGTTAAAATCTTCTGCTTAGCTTTGCAAGTATGCTAGAAAAGAGACAATAACCATCCTTTCCCCAGAACTAACTCCCAGGGAGGTAAGAAAACCTTGCATACAGTAACAGTGCTATATTAAAGATTTGTAGGATCACTATGATTCATCCTCCAAAGTTAACTGACTAAGAATAAAGCATTTTTCCAACTTCCTCAGACCTTCCCTAGCCCAGATGCCTGCAGTGGTCCTTGAATATCTCTCACCACCCCCCTCGTCTTCTGTTTCCCCTCAACATAAAGAGGAGCCTAAAGTTCACATTCTCTTAAGATGGTTCTTTGGGACATTGGTCTGCCTACTTCTCAGTTTGCTGGGTCTCTGAATAAAAGTCACTTTCATTGCCCCAACACATTGTCTCTTGACTTATTGGCTGTCCTGTGACAAGTGGTACGAATTTGGACTTGGTTGCAGTTACTCTGCATTTGCCTTCAAATAACACAAATTCATTTCTTCTTTAGTGTAGGTACCTTATAACAGAGCATTTCCAATACTTCCCTCCCATTCCTTGTGACATTGTTGTCATTCAGTTCACTTACCCATGTGCATAATCACCAATCAACCAATACATTGTTACTATTATTATTTTAAACAAGCAGCTATTTTAGAGCAATTAAAATAAGAAAAATAAAATATTTTACCTTTTTTTCCCTTTCTCATACTGTTTTTTTCTTTATGTAGATTCACGTCTCTGACCTTTATCATTTTCCTTCTTTCTAAAGAAAGTCTTTTGACATTTCTTGCAGTGCAGATCTGTTGGTGATAAATTCCCTTAGTTTTTGATTGTTTGAGAAAGTTTTTCCTATCTTGTTCGCTGCTGTATCTCTGTAGCTAGAACAATGACTGATACATAGTTAGGATTCAGATATTTATTGAAAAAAAGAAAAAAGAGACAGAGGCATAGAGATATATATGTAATATATATGATACATTAAAATGTGTGTGTATATGAGAGAGAGAGAGAGAGAGAGAGAGAGAGAGGTGGATGCTAGTGATACAGGGGTATAGAATTGGATGTTACTAGCTTGTAGTTGGTAGGGGACAAGATGACCTTGGCTGAGATACTCAAAGAGAGCATGTGGAATAGAAAGAGAGAAAAGATCTAATCTAAGGAACACAAAGATTTAAGGGGATAAAGTGTAGAGCATTTGATATTAAAGAGGAAGGGAATGGTAAATAAAGAGTGAACAATGTTATAGAGTCCAGTGCCCTGAGGATGGCAATAGAGTCGTTGGATTCATCAGCATGATATGTGTATTTTGCTAGTTGGTTTCAGTGGAGGGTAGTCTGTGTCCCATGGAGCTTCCTCCTTCACCTCACAGAACGACCTTCACTCAGTTGGGTTTTTGTATTCCACTCCTAAGCATGTATTGAAAAATCTTAGAAGAGAGAGCTTCACAAAATCTGCTGATGAATTAACTCTGGGGTCATTGCTAAAGTTATTGCACATTCTCTTTATGAAAGGCAACATGAGAAAGAATTTTAGAGTAAGCACACAAAAGACATTAGCTTACCACCAGGGACTGATATTTTTTTTCCCTCCTGACTCAGGGACATAACTGAGAGATTTTATTTTCTGTTGCCATAACCTTATTTTATCTTTCTGTAATGGTAAAGTGAGGATAATATAAAGCTCATATATGCTAATGTTGTTGGAAGTGTGCATAAGGCATTCATGCAAAGCACTTAGCATAGTATTTGGCACATGGATAAGAAGTCAATAAATACTGACTATCATGTTTTTCACATACATGGTTATTTTATAGTTTCTGTTATATGTTTGGAAATTCTCTTTAGAACAAGGTAGGGATTGAAAAAAACACTTGTTGCTAACAAAGGAGTTTGATATTTATAGGCAAGATATGGAGAGATTGATCCTACGCAGTTATCCCACACCACATTATTGCCATGTCTAAGATCTGCTGCACTACATGTAGGATAAAATAGTATTGCTTCCATGATTTTATAAATACCAGGTTCAAATTTACAGTAAGACTTTGGCTGTGAACTCTATTTTGTATACAGTAAGATTGCAAAAGATTTCTTAGTATGTCATAAGCTATAAATTGTTTTCTCATCACAAGTGGCAGAATTTACTTTAATCTATCTCTTTTTGTGCCTCATCTACTTTGTGAATGAAAACATGTAAGATTACACAGTGGAATCTCCACAAAATGTTAACGCAGCCATTAAATGATAGTGACCTCATTTAATGCATAGACAACAAAGATGTATTTGTTTCAGTTTCTCAGATGTATTTTTTCCTGGAATTAGATATTCATATAAGTGATTCACCTTACATGAAAATGTAACTGGCAAAGAATTCCTGGTTCCCATGATACTGAGTCATGAATCTTTTAAGTGGCTAAAGTAAAATTTCTCCCTGGGATCTTGTTTTGTATAAGTTGCCTTTCTTTACCTTTTACTTTGGTTGTTTCTGTCTTCCCACCTTCCTTTTGCTATAAAGAAATATATATATATATATATATAAAAACATATATATAAATAAATTGTGATTAAAAATGACATGAGATCTAGCCTCTTAAATTTTTGTTGTATGGCAGATCTCTAGAAGTTTTTCATCTTGCTTAACTGTAACTTTATACATATTGACTTATCATTCTCCATTCTCTATCCAGTCCTGGGAAACCCCCATTCTACTTTCTGTTTCTATGAGTTTGACTATTATATGTGGAATCGTGTAGTATTTGGCTTGTTTCACTGAGCATAATGTCCTGAAGTTTCATTTGTGTTGCTGTATATGACCAAAATTTTCTTCTTTTTTAAGGCTGAATAATATTCCATTAAATATATATTTCCCATTTTATTTATTCATTCATCCATTGATAAACATTTAGCTTGCTTCCACTTCGTGGCTATTGTAAATAATGCTGCAATGAATATTTGAGGGAAAATATCTCTTGAAGATACTGATTTCAGTTGTTTTGGATAAATTTCCAGGAATGGGATAGTTGGATCATGTGGTAGCTACATTTTTAATTTTTTAGGAGCCTTTAGACTGTTTTCCATAGCAGTTGCACCATTTAATATTTGTAGCAACAGGACAAAAAAGTTTCAATTTCTCCATGTCTTTGTCAACACTCATTATTTATTTTGATAATGGTTATCCTAACAGGTGTGAAGTGATATCTCATAGTAGTTTTGATTTGCATTTCCCTGATGCTTAGTGATGTTGAGCATCTTTTAGCATATATATTGTCTATATTTGTGTCTTTGTAGAATGTCTATTCAAGTCTTTTGCCCATTTTTAAATTAGGTTATTTGGGTTATTTTTGCTGAGTTGTAAGAGGTCTTTATATATTATGCATATTAACCCCTTATCAAATATGTGGTTTGCAAATATTTTTACCCATTCCATAGCTTACCTTTTTACTTGTGAATATTTCTTTTGTTGTGTAGAACATTTTTAGTTTGGCATAATCTCACTTGTCTATTTTTGGTTTTGTCAAATGTGTTTTTGGTGTCATGTTAAAAAAAAAATCATTGTCAAGAGCAGTGTCATGAAGATTTTCCTCTATTTTTTTCTTCTAAGAGTTTACAGTTTTAGGCATTATATTTAAATCTTTAATACATTTTCATTTAATTTTTTTGTTTTATGTAATTTCATTCTTTTCATTCTGCATGTGGGTATCCAGTTTTACCAACACCATTTATTAAAGAGACTATCTTTTCACTATGTACATTCTTGATACTCTTGTGAAAGATCAGTTGACTGTATATGCTTAGGTTTATTTCTGGGCTCTCTATTCTGTTTAATTGGTCTATATGTCTGTCTTTATGCCAGAACCATACTATTTTGATTACTGTAGCTTTATAATATATTTTAAATATTTTAAATTAAGGATGCTCATTTTCACCATTTCTATTCAACATAGTACTGGAAGTCCTAGCCGGAGCAAACAGCAAGAAAAATAAATAAAAGTCATCCAAATTGGAAAAAAGAAGTCAAATGATATCTATTTGCAGATGACATGATCTTATGGGTAAAAAAGGAAAAAAAACCTTAAGTGAAACCACTCAGACACAGAAAGACAAATACTACATGTTCTCACTTACAAGTGGGAGCTAACCAATGTGCACACGTGGGCATAGAATTTGGAATGATAGATAATAAAGACTCAGAATTTTGAGGGGCGTATGGGGGTGGATGATGAGAAATTACTTATTTGGTACAATATACATTATTCAGGTGATGGATACTTTAAAAGCCCTGACTTCACCACTACACAATATATCCATGCAACAAAATTATACTTATACCCTACGAATTTATCCAAAAAAAAAAAAAAATCCACCACAAAACTGCTAGAACTAATAAATGAATTCAGTAAAATTGCAGGATACAAAAATCAGCATACAAAAATCAGTTCTGTTTCTATGCACTGACAATGAATAATCCAAAATGTAATTAAAAAACCATCCCATTTACAACAGCATCAAAAAGTATAAAAAAATTGTGAAGCAAAACCCAAATAGATTCAGTATTCAATGGGAACAAAAGGATTGACTTTTAAAGAGGGAGTATATTTCTTCTACAGTATGGGAAAACGTCTTTTTTTCACTAGTGTATTAGCTGCTCTGATAGAGGCAGCAGACTACAGGAGAACAAAGGAGCACATCTGATCCCACCTGGCCATGAATAGGGTTTAAGCCCCTGTGTTACCTGAACTAAGTCTTTATGGAGGTATGGGAATCAACTGGATGAAGAAAGAAGGCAGTGATGTAGCTGATAAAAAAAAAAAAAAGTTCCAGTGAAGAAAGAGATCCTGGAAAAGATTATAAAAAGTTCGGTATGCCAGATGGGGAGCCTTTTTGTAGGAGAGGGAAGAGATCTATGGCTTTGGAGGGAGGTAGGGCTAGATGATAAAGAATTATGTGTACCTCAACAAGGATTTCAGTGTCCCTTAAGAAGAAGGGTGTCCATTTAAGAATTTTAAATAAAGGAGAGATCCAATCAGATTTACCTTTAAGAAAGATCAACTTGTCAGAAACAAATGATGGACTTGAAGATGTGCATTTGAGGCTTTGGCAGGAATGTGTTAGGAAGTCATTGCTAGAAGATGAGAGAGACGTAGAGTGCTTAAATGAAAAAAGAGGTAGTAGAGGTGGAAGGGAGGGGATAACTTCCAAAAACAATATAAGACTTGGTGACCAATTCAATTGGGCTGATTTAAAAAAAAGGGAGAATTTTAAGACGAAGTGCAGGTTTGTGATTTGGGTGTGTTGGTGGACAGTGATGCTGTATATTGTGTCCTGCTTGTTTACTTCAGTCCTTAGCAGAAGACTGATTCACTGATCAACTGTTGATACCGGAAGTTTCATCCACGTGTGTACATGTCCTAATGTAACTCCATCCTGTAGTCCTTGTCATCTTTTCAAATCCTATGCTGTGGCTCGGGAAATCCTAGTGGGTGAACAGGTAATTTTCCTGTACCTTAAATTTCTTAACCTTTTCACCTTAACTAAATTTGACTGTTCTCTGAAGTTACTGCTTCCCTTTCAGACATTAAGTGGATGACTTTTTTATACATTTTATTCTCTGGGGCCAGAGGACTAGATAGCTGTTCTTTTTCTCCTTTCACGTCCCTCACCATCCTTCATCATCAGTTCCGGGCATTGCTATTTAAACTTATTTCAGAAATCCTTGTTCTCGCATCTAAAGGTCATGCCATCCAGACATAACCTGATGTCCACCTTTTCACCATGTCGTCCTATGACTATTTGAACATTGATTTATTCATTAAAGACCTTGGATGCTGGTTCACTGTCCCCTTCTTCAACCTATTTTCTGTCAGCATCTATGAGGATATCCATTCTACATTTTGTCCTTCCAGTGTCTTAACCTCAGCTCTCATGAATTTCCTTCTATATTATATTAGCCATCCATTCTCACGGTTTTTCTTTAACAAAAATTTTCTACATCCTCAATGACAAATGCAAACTCTTTTTCTGTCAAGCCTTAAACTCCTGCCCTTCCAGCTCACTGGCTCAGGGACCCAAACCCCCAAAGTTAGTTAACTCCATCTTGACCTACAATTCACTGGTCCCACACCTTTTTTTCACTATAGGTCCCATTACTTTTTCACTTTTTTAGGACTGCTAGGTATGTTGATCCATAATTGTAATCCTTCACTCGAAAATACCTTCAACTCACTTCCCCCTTCCTATCCCGTAATATTTGTTTTGCAAAACCCCAACCCTAGATGAACTCAGTAACATGGCTTCTTTATGTCTGTGCTTGTGTAGGTGAATACAGTGAGAAAAAACTGTGCAGTAGGACTCACTATTTTAATTTCAAGTTTCTGATATGAAGTATCAATTGGGCTGTCAGCATTGTCAGTTAATCCAGGATTCTGTCTCTTATAAGCTAAATTTTTCCCCTTTACAAGCTGAGTGTGGCAGACACTGTTGTCTCTTCTTAACCTCCTTCCTGCATTATTTTTTGCACTACAATATTCAAAACTTAACTCTTATCTGATGAAAAAATAATCAACCATCCCACAAAATATCCTCTGTTTTCCTGTACATCTTTGAAATTACTCATATTTGCATTATTTTTGATTTTTTTGTCTACTAATACAACTGAGGATGTGATCCTCTTCCTTTCAAAGGGCAGTCTCTTGATATGCGTTCTGCAACCCATCTGCTCTCAAGGTCTTTTGCTTCTGTAATTCTGCCCTTTTTCTCCTATGTCATCAATTCACATGCTGTACCCAATTATTTTCACCAGTATGCAAACACACTCTAAAATCTCCCATGCTTAAGTAAAAGAAGTATCCATAAATACACCTGTCTTCACCCTTCCTCTGCCTACATGCATGAGTGCTTTTTTCTGCCATTTTTCATGGTGTAATTTTTCAATAGAGTTGTTTACATATGTAATCTCACTTCCCTATTCATCATAGTTTGGACCTTGCTCAATGACTCCACAGAAACCTGCTCTAATTAAGATCATAAATAACTTGCTTTTTATAAGTAACTTTTATATTTTTTATAATACATGATATCTTTGACAGCCTCATCTTTTTTTGGCCTCTTAGCAACATTGGATATTATTAATAGTCTTTCCTTGAAACTTTATCCTCTCCTGTCTTCTCTGACTCCCACCCGTCTGGATTTCTTATCATATTCTTGCCCCATTTGCAGAGGTTGCAGATATAGTCCTTTATTCCAGACCTTGAACTGTTGAGCCTGATTCTCTTTTCTTTGCTATATATACTCTCTCCTAAGGATGCTTCTTTTTTTCAAAAGATTTTAAATGTTTTCTATGTGATGGTGACTTCCAAATGTATACTGCTAGCCCAAATGTTTCTGTGTTAGTTTCCTAGGGCTGCCAAAACAAATGATGGCAAACTTGGTGGCTTAAGATAACAGCAAATTGGTTTCACTGATCAACATCTAAGTGCATGTTTAGGAATAACATTTATTGGGCGTTGGGCAGATGGGATGGGGGAGGAGGGGATGGGGTATATACATACATAATGAGTGCGATGCGCACCATCTGGGGGATGGACACACTTGAAGCTCTGACTCTGGGGAGTAAGGGGGGGCAAGGCAACATACATAACCTAAACATGTGTACCCCCATAATATGCTGAAATTAAAAAAAAAAAAGATAACAGAAATGTATTCTCTCACAGTCTGGAGGCCAGAAGACCTAAATCAAGATTTCGGCAGGGCCATGCTCCTTCCAGCTTTTGGTGGCTCCAGGCGTTTCTTGGCTTGTGGCTGCATCACTCTCTTCTCTGCCTCCTTCTTCACATGACCTTCTCTTCTTTCTTTAATATGCACATTGGTTATTTGGTTTAGGGCCCACCCAGTTAAGCCAGAATCATCTCATCTGGAGATTCTTAACTTAATAACATATGCAAAGACTCTTATTCCAAATCAGTTCAAGTTTATAGGTTTCAGGGGTTTGGATGTAGAGAGATATGTTTGTGAGGCCACCATTCAACAAACTACAGCTTCTTTTTAGTTCCAGTTTTGTACATGCTTCTTGTGTTTTATACTCGTGTGTTCTCCTAAACATTTCAAATTTACTTGCTTCAAAATACAAATTTTGACTTCTCAACAGCCCTCCATATATAACTCCACTCTCCTCTATGTATTGCTCAGGCCAGAAACCTGAGGGTGATTCTACAGGTGAGCTCAGGCACCTAGCAGCTTGGAGGCAGTGATCACAGCCCCCCATCACTAAGGCCTGCCCACCTGTCATTCATTTTTATATGTGCTCATGCCCTCACAAATCATTGCTAACTTGGAAATACTTTTTCCATTCCAATATCAGGCTTGGTCTCTCTTGCTTTAGAACCTTGATCTTGTGTGTTCAGGATGGGATCTGAGGACATAATATTTGAGTTAAGACACATTAGGTGAGAAAAGCCTGGCAATGGGAAATTGTGGAAACACAGAGTGCCAGAAGCAGTCCTTGTGCTGAAAGCTTGTTCTACAACTTGGAGAGGTGCTCTCTCGGGCACTCCTGTATGTTCTGTTTTCTTTAATCTAGGTTTGAGGACTTCCTTGATTCAGTCTTTTCAGAGAATTAAAAGTGTTTTTAGTCATTAAGGAGAATAAGTTCTTGGTAGTTGTTAGTCATAGAGACATTAAAAAGGGATGATGGAGAGGTCAGAAAGAGTAAGGAGACCATATTAAACAAAGACAACATTGGGAGACGAATAAAGGGTAGGGGAAGCAGAGCAAGAGAGAAAGACAAGCACAGTGGAGAGATGACCACTGCGTGGAGATGAGCCCACATTATGGAAGGTGGTAGATTCAGGCTCAGAATTTCTTTCTTCTCCCAAATGAGTGTAAAAAAATTTTTTAAATGGCAGTTGAGTTCCCTGCTGATATGGAAAGAAGTAGGATTCTTTGTGATTTCTAACCCAATGGTGTGTCATTCTTTCCATTTGAAAAATGCAATAAAAGAAAGTAATTGTTTTTGCTGTGTGCCTGTAAAATTTTCTAGCTTGCCGAGATAATTCTCATTTTCATTCTTCCCTTCAGATGAAAGCAGTATCTTGAATCTGAGTTGTCTTATTCATATCTTCAATTGATAAAAAAGAAGGTAATAATCTCAAGGCTACATAATCAGAAGTAAATGACCAAAAATTAAATAAAGCTCATTAAAACTATCAGCTGTGTAAAAAGAGAGCTTATCAAGAAAATTAGCTTTTGCTTCTATGACTTTTCAATGAATAATTTTCATCAGCATGTATTGCTCTCTTAAAATCTATAGTTTATTATATCCAAAGTCAGTAAAATAATTCAGGTAAACAAAAGGTAAGTTTAGGACTATAGGTTGAGCTATAAACTCTTAGTTGAATAATCTAGAAGGAAAAAAACCTCTAGTTAATTACTTTTTGATTATTCATAGAATCTTGGAATTTTAAGTTTAGAAGCACCTCAAGTATGTCTACCAATTACTATTTCCTTTATGAAGTCTTAAGCTGCATCTGAGATGAGGCAATTATCCTCACTCACTATAACAAAATACTTGTCTGGTCAACCTGCTCTGTTCTCAACTCTCCCACAATTTTGATCATGAATTCTACCTGGAAAACATTCTTAGCACTCATTTTACACATTAAATCCACAAGAGTACCCCAATTGATATCTCCGTTCTGTTTTGAATAGGATTGAAACTAATGACAACAAGGACAGCAAATAATGGTGAATCATAAATTATGTTACAAATACAGAATAATCAATCTTTGTAAGTTATTAATTAGGAGTAGAACATTATGATTAACTACAACTCCAGGTTTTTAGAGTAGATAAATTCTGGAGTCATAAACAAGAACAGAAACTGTTCGAAGGATTCAGAACGTGCCACTACAAAATATGCTGCTTTGGCATATTGATTATTTTGAACTGAAGGTGCTTGAAAAGTGTCAGATGCAGAAAGTGATCTCTGATCTCCCAATTTCCACCTAAAAGGAGGTCATAAAATTTCCAATCAGAAGGATGCTTTCCCTATACCAGAAAGAGAAGAACATTCTTCCCATGGGAGACTGGGAGTCATTCTGAAATTGACCTGTACAAACAAACTTACTAATATAATAATGTCTTCCAATAGTTTTACCCATATATTTACCCACAATTTACTGCCCTTAACTCAAATCCCTTTGTCCTGTCACATCTATACAATTTATCTTTCTCTGTGTTAAAAGGGTACATGGGCATACCTTTTTTTATCGTGCTTCACTTTATTGCACTTCGCAAACATTGTGTTTTTTACAAATCAAAGGTCTGCGGCAACCCTGTGTTGAGCTTGTCTGTGGAGCCATTTTTCCTACAGCATGTGCTCACTTCATGTTTCTGTGTCATATTTTGATAATCATTGTAATATTTCAAGCTTTTTTGTCATTATATATTATGGAGATCTGTGATCAGTGATCTTTGATGTTATTAATGTAATTATTTGGGGCTGCCACAAATTGAACCCACAAGAGATGTCAGCCTTAATCAGTAAATGTTGTATGTGTTCTAACTGCTTCGTTGAATGGCTATTCCCCTGTCTCTCTCCCTCCCCTTAGGCTTCCCTATTTTTTGAGATACAGCAATGTTGAAAGTGAAATTAGGCTCATTAATAACCCTAAAATGGCCTCTAAGTGTTTAAACAAAAGGAAGAGTCACACATCTCTCACTTTAAATAAAAAGCTAGGCAAGATTAAGCTTAGTGAGGAAGGCATGTCAAAAGCTGAGATGGGCCCAAAGCTAGGCCTCTTATGCCAGTTAGACAAGTTGTGAATGCAAAGAAAAAGTTTTTAAAGGAAATTAAAAGTACTACTCCAGTGAACACAATAATGATAAGAAAGTGAAACAGCCTTATTACTGACATGGAGAAAGTTTTAGTGGTCTGCAGAGAAGATTAAACCAGCTATAACATCCCCTTAAGCCAAAGATTAATTTAGAGCAAGGCTCTCACTCTCTTTAATTCTATGAAGGCTGAGAGAACTGAGGAAGCTACAGAAGAAAAGCCGGAAGTTAGCAGAGGTTGGTTCATGAGGTTTAAGGAATGAAGCCATCTCTGTAACATAAAAGTACAATTGCTGATGTAGAAGCTATGCCATGTTATCCAGAAGATATAGCTAAGATAATTAATGAAGGTGGCTCTAGTAAACAACAGATTTTCAATTAGACAAAACAGCCTTACATTGGAAGAAGATGCCATTTAGGACTTTCAGAGCTAAAGAGGAAAAGTCAATGTCTGGCTTCAAATCTTCAAAGGACAGGCTGACTCCAAACAAAAATTATTAATAAATATCAATAGGTAAGTGTTTGTGAATTGATCTCTTTGTTCATATATTGAAGGGACAAGTGAGATTTCTTGAAGGCATGAATGAACCTGTGGTAAATATAGAAAATTTCCCTATTTTCTAAAAGCTATTTCTTTTTTAGCATTATAAAGTCCTTTATTTTTTTATTTTTTTTTCTTCCGAAAATTTTACTGGGGGAAAACTACAAAACATTTACAGTACAATGTTTACAGTCACAATTTGTAGTGAGCTGATTTCCCAAAATATATTACCACTCAAGTTGACTTATCTTGTTACATTCAAAAACCTACTCTGTCAAAGT
>CAUYRT010055809.1:0-76055 GCA_963574885.1 Lepilemur ruficaudatus
CCAGCAGTGTAAGAGTGTTCCTGTCTCTCCACATCCTCACCAGCATTTGTTGTTTTGGGATTTTTTGATAGAGGCCAATCTCACTGGGGTTAGGTGGTATCTCATTGTGGTTTTGATTTGCATTTCTCTAATGATTAGAGATGTTGACCATTTTTTTATATGTTTGCTGGCCATTATTCTGTCATCTTTGGAGAAGTTTCTGTTCATCTACTTTGCCCATTTATATAGGGCATCTACCCAAAAGAACATAAGACATTCTATTATAAAGACATCTGCACCCGAATGTTTATGGCAGCACAATTCACTATTTCTAGGTCATGGAAACAACCCAAGTGCCCATCAATTCATGAGTGGATTATTAAAATTTGGTATATGTTTACAATGAAATATTACTCAATTTTAAGAAACAACAGTGAGCTAGCACCGCTTATATTATCCTGGATTAAGCTTAAGCCCATTATTCGAACTGAGGTGACAACAGACTGGAAGAATGGGCCCCACATGTACTCACCATCAAATTGGTACTGACTAATTAACACTATGGGGCTCAAATGGTGGTGATGCTCACTAGCGATTTGGGGGGTGGAGGGTAGACCCACGTCTGAGCGATGTGGTGGGCACTGTGGAGGGGAGGGGCATGCTTGAAAAGTAGTTGGGGAAGGGAATTAGGGGTCTCAATAAGGGGAAGGAAATCCTCTAAAACTGATTTATGTGAATAACTGTACATCTTGGTAAATTCACTAAAAATCATTTAGTTGTACACTTAAAATGGAGTAAAGGCATGATATGTAAAGTATACTTCAATAAAGAAAAAAAAGAAAATACAGGAAGTAAAAAATGCATTAAAAAAAAGAAGCTCAACTGTGTCTCTGACATGTAGTAGCTGTTGTGACTTTGAGGACATTATTTAACATTTGAAAGTCTATAGCTTCATCTGTAAAATGGTAATCACAATACCTGTACTGTTTATTCTGATAACCTCCCCTGGCTTAATTTTTCCTAAGAAAAGGCACTTGAAATCAATAGCCATGTGTATCACACAAATGTAAGACATTTCAGTGAGTTCTTCACTTACTAAGGCAGTGATGAATTAATAATAAAGGAATGTGTAAATGAATGGATCAACAAAAATAATATCTTCTCATGACATAATTTCTGGTAAAATACCTTGTTCTCAAATGTAGCATTACCCATACTATAAAATCTTGATGCTCTTTCAACATGTCTCTTTTGAAGACTCCTTGCTTTCTTCCTTTCAGGACAGAAGAGGTTGTAGATCTAGATGCCAGCTCTCTCAGTAAAATGAAAGCTCTCCCACATCTTATGCTACAGTATCACTGTTATTATATTTCTTCTCTTAAACCAATGTGTCTGTTACATTGCATTCTGTTGATAAGTATTTAAGGGACTATACTTGTGCAAAAATCCATCACACTTTCCATACTCAGAGTTTCCCTTTATGTCAAAAGTAAAGTCATATATGAAGAAGGAGAGAGACAGGCACTGAAAAAATTGAAACCAATACTGTTTGTTCTATTTTGCTTCTCTACAGAATACGTTAGGAGTATAGATATATCATTAAGAATAAAAACAAATTTTATTTTAAAGATTGCACCATAAAATATTAATCACCAAGTGTTTTACCTGATGCATCAAAGGTAGTCTGAATAAAGTCACATACTCATTTTAGCTGTACATATTTCTTTTTGATATTTTAGGTCATATAGCAGATGGCAGAAAACACTTATACATGATGACTTTTCCTAGATGCGCCAACATATGCTGCTGAATTGCCTATACAGAAAAACCTTGCTCACTGCAAGTCTCCCTGGAAGTATTTCAAACAAAGTACATCAATTAACATTTGTTTATTATGCCACTGTGAGTATATGACAGTTTTTGATTTCTTTCCCAAATACTCAGGCAATAGATAGGTTTATATTGAATTTGTCACATGAAGA
This sequence comes from Lepilemur ruficaudatus, assembly GCA_963574885.1. Lineage (NCBI taxonomy): Eukaryota > Metazoa > Chordata > Mammalia > Primates > Lepilemuridae > Lepilemur > Lepilemur ruficaudatus. The sequence goes on from CAUYRT010055809.1 coordinate 1,962, forward strand.
GCTTATGTTTAGGCATCTACTCAGAACTGTTTTTCATTTCAGATATGCTTATTAAATATCTCACCTCTCATCCAACCTCCACTAAGCAGCAAATTTTATGAATAGTTATAACAAGATTTTTGATAATAGAATATTTTATGAGTTAAAAAAATAGGATATGAAAGTAGATAATGTAGCTAGTAATGGATTTTCCAGTGTTGTAGATAAATTGAGGTATTAAATACAACATTTAGTTTATCATATGAATCAAAGTAGTTTATCATATGAATCGAATATTTATTTTTAAGGGAGAAAACAGAAAAATTCTACTTAATTCCATAAGCATTCAAATATAATCAATCTTTATGAAGTAACTCTTCCCCTTACAATGTAGTTTATGATTAAAGCTATGTTTCATTCTGTGCAGGTAACAAGATTACTACCTAAGGAATGGTTTTGAAAGCAAATAATAAGGAAAGAAAGAACAAAAATTGTGCTATAAACAGTCATTTTCAATAACTGAAATAAGAGTGGAATACGTATTTTATTTTATATTGAAGTATCTGAGGCATAAGCCTTCACTGTGAAGGTATTTTTCAGATGTCCTCTATTCACATGCAGTAAGGGAGCACCCAACACTTGTAAGAGAAAGCTTCTAGTTAGTTTATACCATAGAACTTGTTGTCCAAAGAGGTACCACAGTAAAATACTATGCATTGGTTCAATGGAATTTAGGAATTAACAAGTTCCTAAGGAAATATAAAGACATTTATCAATAAATAATTTTTGGCGTTTTATTACCATAAATAGGTATTTTCATGATAGTGCCAATAAAAGAAAATGAAGAAAGAAAAAGAGAAGAAAATCTCAAGCCTATCATGCTCATTTTTCACCATAAAATTATGCACACCTGTAAATATGTGCCTAATTTAACTTATATAGAAAGCATTCTGACTATTCTAGATAAGAAAATACAATTTTAATAAATTCAAAATATTTTTTTCTGAAACGTTTTACATAGAGAGCACATATGATCATTCTTTGGGAATCATTTTGATTTGTCTTATTTGTATATGTGGCATTTGGTTGTTTAACTTTGTCTAAGTTTCCATTATTAACTTCCTTAAGAAAGCAGCTTTAAAAATTTTAATAAATATGAATGTTTATTTACTCAGTAAATTTAGGCAAGAAAGGAAGGAGTTTTAGCTGTGGAATTCAGGAAAGTCAAAAGATCACATAGGAGCAACAGAAAAAACAGTCTTAAGTATAGGGAAGACAGGAAAACTGAGACCTACACAAATGCTAATAACTTTGATCTTTTCTATAATTAGGTGTGGAGAATTTAAGAAAGTTAGTTTAGACATTATTACTTCTAAAACCCTATATGGACATATCGATACTCCATTTGACATTAGAAATATATCATCTAACAATAAATTGGAAAAAAAAACTTTTATGACCAAAGTCATAAAAATGATACAAGTAAAAACACTGGCTAGATAATGAATAAACAGAGCAATTGATTAGACACTTAAATTTATGTCTTGTCTATGCCAAGACAGAAATCTTAGACAATGAAACCATCCTTCACTATTAAATATAATAAAAAACTTCAAATAAATGAAAACTGACAAAATTTGACACCAGCAGATGCTCACTAAAAGGCTTTTGAGTCGAAGAAAAATAATCCCATATGGAAAGTCAGAAATTTAAGAAGGAAGAGTAATGAAAGAAACTTGTTAATATGCAAGTAAGCCTGAAGATTATTGATTGTATAAAACAATAATAACACACTGCTGTCTATAAACACACATACACACACACACACACACATCCAGATAGACATACATTTAATTATTGTGTAAGTAAGAAATACTGTGTAAGTAAGGAGAAATAAATGGATTTAAAATATTATAAGACCATTTTATGTTCCAGGAAAATATAAACTTTTTCTATATTAGACTTTAGTGGACATTAAGCCATAAAATTCTAAATAACCCATGTTTTAATAGAAATAACAACAGAAATTAGAAAATCTTTTGAACTGAATGATAATTAAAATGCTACTTATCACACTTCTTAGAATATTACTAGAGGAAAATGAATAGGGTAAAAATCATAATTAGAAAAGAAAAATGCTACAAATCAATGACAAGGAATAGAGTTCAATAAATTCAGAAAAGGAACAACTCATTAAATGTAAGGAAATTAGCAGAATGAAATAATAAAACTAATCAAATATTAATAGAGAAAACAGAATATCAAGAGAATCAAAGGTTGCTTTCTTAAAAGACTAAGAAATTCATAAACCTTAGAATTGCAGATTTAAAAAGAACAAAGGCAAAAATAAGAAGAGTCAGGAATTAAGAAGGGGGCATCAAAACAGATTCTAAAGACATTGAAAATATCATAGGAAGATAGTATGAGTAACTTTAGAAAATACTTTGAAAGAAGGGAAATGGGCAAATTCCTAGAAAAATATTTTTTAAACAGTATACACAAAGCACTAATAATAAGAAATAAGTTTGATAAAATGAATGATACTCCAACTTGAGACTTCTATTCATGAAATAAAACTATTAATAACATGAAAAGCAATGAAAATTTAGAAGAAAATATTTGTACAGCAACAAAGAGAGGGCATGTAGTATACGTAAAAATTCCCATAAATTAAGAAGAAAAAACTCCAAGTAAAAAATGGGATAAAACTTTTTACAGGCAATTCATACAAGAGAATATCAAAATGGTCAATAAACAAATAAAAGGATGTTCAGCCTCATTAGTCACAGGTTAATGCAAATAAAAACCACAATAAAATGCCATTATACACCCACTAGAATGTCTAAGTAAAAAGTTTGAAAAAAATCTAAGTATGAAAATTCACAGTAAGGATGTTGTATTAGTTCCTAGGGATGCCAAAACAAAATATTACAAAATAGGTGCCTTGAAGATCAGAAATTTATCATTTCACAGCTTTAAGGTTAGAAATTGGAAATCAAGGTATCAGTAGGTGGTTCTTTCAGAGGGTCTGAGGAAGAATCACACATCTCTTCTAGCTCCTGGTTGCGGTCAGCAATGCTTGGGGTTCCTTGGCTTGTAGATGCATCATTCCAATCTAGTTCTATTTTCCACATGGCTCTCTCCTGTGTCTCTGTTATCACATGACTGTCTTCTTACAATGACACCAATCATACTGGATTAAGGCCCCATTTACTCCAGTATTGACATTGTCTTAACTAATTACATCTCGAATAACCCTATTTCCAAATATAATCACATTTTGAGGTAGTGGGGGTTAGGACTTCAACATATCTTTTTGGTTACACAATTCAACTCATAACAGTTGTGAAGCAACAAGAACTTTCATACACCTTGAGAAGGCATGATCTGTTAAGGTTGAATACATCCCTCCCTTACAATCTAGTCATCCTATTCCTCAATATCCAATACTATATTGAGCCATATGAAATTACAGTTTCATATGGCAAAAGCCATTTGAATATCAGCTATTTTGTGAGTCACTCAGAGACACATGAACATTTACAATAAAAGATTTTTCCAAAATGCTTATAGCAGATTATTCATAACAGCTTGACATATCCTACATGTCTATCAAGACAATGATTGAGGGAAATGTGAAAGATGCACAAAAACAAACTGAAAAAGCTTCCAGTGGCCAAAGCTGGAACAATTTGTGCAATGACAACAACAAAGTAGTGTTGGATAACCATTAAAGAGAGAAGTTACATTCAGAGTTTACAAAGACCTCTTAACAATCAACGTAACAGAAAACCCCAGAGGAAAAACAGGTTAAAAGTTTTTTTGAATTGGCAATTCACCAAAAAAGGAAATACTAATGATGAATAAAAAGTGAAAAGATACTCAAACATATTTGAATTAATGAAAAAATGCCAATTTAAACCATGAGTTATCACAGTATGCCAATGAGATTAGCTGTCTAACAATCCACGTTGAGGCCAGTTCTATAGCCAGGTGAGCTTTATGCTATCCAGCTCAGTTAATGAATCTGAAAAAAATTTTTCATCTCTTCTGATCTTCTCATATTCTCATAGTTGGTTATAATCCCAACTTTAACCATCTATTATTTCATTTGCATGTGTGTGTATCATTTCATTTAATAAAAAGTCAAAATGACTTACACAGTCCTGTATGTACTACAGCAGAATAAAATGTAAATGAAGAATCAGAACAAAGAAAAAACGGTAAGGAAATACAATGAAGTCAGAAGCAAAATTAGTACACCAAATTTATGTAGTAATAAATGTAAATAATATTTTTATCTACTTGTGACTCTCATTAGTATTCATATTCTTATAGATTTTCTTCAAATAACTCAAGAATTCAGTAAACGGGAAAACTCACTGGGCAGAAAGTTTAAGAGCACTGGCTATAGAATAATTGAATTCAAGAGCTGCTGCTAGCTAGCTATGTATCCATGAGCAAGTACTTCACCTTGCAAAAAAATATTTTTATATACACATGCATATTGAGATATATATTATATCTCATATGGTTTTTATGAGAAATAATTCATGTAAAGTACTTAGCATATGGCACATATTAACAAATCTTAGCTATATTGTCTTTTTAAACATGATAAATATGAAAGGAAGAACATTCATATTGAACAATGTAGCAGACTAAAATCCTACTTATGCAGATCTCAATCAAGAAATCCTTACTATGTAAAAACATCACCTAAAGCTTAGAGGCTTAACACAACCACTTATTTAGCCCACAGTTCCGCAGGTCAGCAATTTGAGCCAGGCACAGAGAATGGCTCTGCTGGCTTTAACTGGATTTATGCATGCATCTGTGGCTAGCTATTAGGTCAGTTGGGGACTGGCTAGTCCTGGGGAGAGGAGTGCATCAGCTAGGATGGCTTATCCATGTTGTCTCTCGTCTTCCAAGTGAATAACAAACTTATTGACACGGTAGTCGCAGGGTTCCAAGAGAATAAGAGGGCAGTTCACAGTGTGTAAGCATTTTTTCAAATCTCTGCTTATTTAAGAGATGTTATTGTCATATTATCCAAATCAAGTCAGTGGTCAGGCCAAGAATTTGAGTACAGGGGGAATGATGGAAGGTTGTCATGGTAGAGAGCTTTGAATAAATTGGGGACAATTACTCTAACAATGTATCACAAGTTCCAAAGCTGTAATTCATTATTTAAAAAATATATAGGAAATGATACACATGACTTTTACCCAATATAAATTACTATATAATTGAAATTCAATTAGAACCAACAATTCTCCACCAAAACTAATTCCTTCACTTAGCATCTCTATTTCTATGAAACCACCCACATCTCCACCACTTTAGCTTGGTAATCCGAACATACTCACTACCACTCAACCCAAACTACTTTCCCAACAAGGCTAGTCAACCCACAACTTTTTCTTACAGTGTTCTTATTTCTCCAAGGATCATGATGCTCCCTTATCTATGAGATGCTTTGACCCTGCCACCTTGCATCATGTAATCTAACTCATAATTTAAGTTTCTTATTCAAGTACTACTTAAAACTGACCAGAATGTATTCCTCGCTAATATTAAAAAAAAAGTTAGGGACCAAACATTTGCCTGAACTTCCACTGTGTGCTGTGAACTTTGATGCAATTAAACATAGATATAATGTCCCATTTGTATTGTTATTTATGTATTTCTGGAGAATATGTCCTTTGGATGAGAAAGTAAAACTTGTGTGTAAAGGTCATTTTTTACACTTCTTTGCAACTTCCACAGAATTCAGCAAGGCTGAATAGACTTAGTAAGTAATTAATAAATACATATTTACTTTATATTTTTATCAATTTTGGTAAAAAAATTGTAATTTCTTACTTTATATATTTATAATGTCTAAATAGTAAGATAATTAAAACTAAATTAAGTGATATTTAAAGTCACCAGCTAGATATTTTTATCATTTATGTCCATAAATCATACATTTTATTTTCAATAATCCAAATGCTAACTTTTTATATAAAACAGGTCTAGAGTGAACTGTGTCTTTTAGCTAACCTAATGCAAATTAAATGTATTTCTTATATTAAATATATACTATGCCTGAATTAATATAACTGCTTTTAAAATTTTCTTAATTTAGATTTTTCTCTGAGGAAAACTTGCCTCCCACACCCATTTACTATTTAAAATGAATGAAAACACCCTGTGTAGAAGTCTTCTAAGAATTGAAAACTAATTAGCAAATGTAATGGTTATGCTTTTGTGTATTCTTTATTCTCAGTGCTGACTGCTTGAGTAATGAGATCTTTGCTTGCATCTAATATCTAAAATATATTTGTGGCATCTGATTGACTTATGAATTCCGAATGCAATTATCTATAGATATTTACTAAAATTTTGAAGAAAGAAGAATATCTGATACCAAATGACCTGAAAACAGGCATATAAATAGAATCCTAATTATAGAAATGATGAATTTCAGTTGACTTATTTAGTTATAGTATAATCCATTTGAGATTTGAGGTGGCATATAAAAATATGAGACCAGGGAGTAATATAGATAATAAAAGAATCATGGAAACAGATAAAACAAAAAGAAAATAAGAAGGCTGAGTGAGATGAGTGCATATCATTTTCTATTTCTGTTAGAATTGGTCAAAAATTTAACTCTCATTTTTTCAAGCTCCAGAAAGCAGTTTACACAAAATCAATAATAAGATTCACAGAATATGTGACACTAAGGAGGATTTATTTCCTAAATCCCAATAAAGGGAATATTGGGTGATGTAGTGGCCACTGTTATAATGGTATAATAATTTTTCTTTGTTTTTCTTTTTCTTTGGTTCTTTATCCAAAACCAAGCATAAAGCTGAAGCACACTTGTATAAAAGAAATTCCATGAAATTCAGAACACTATAGTTCAGGTGGGCAGCTCTGTAATTATGTATCCTGCTTCAAGGGAAAAAATTAGAATATCTAGAGAAAATGATGAACTGCTTATTTTTAGATAGTACTCCATAAAAATTATTATTCCAAATTGTACTTATAGTTAAAAGGCAGAGCTTAAGGCTTTATTTTTTACTAAGAATCTAGAGTATAGCCTCAAGGAACTAAAAGTAGACCTACCATTTCATCCAGCAATCTCACTACGTGGTATTTACCCAAAGGGAAAAAAAATCATTTTATCCAAAAGACATGTATACCCAAATGTTTATTGCAGCACAATTCACAATTGCAAAGATGTGGAATCAACCCAAGTGCCCATTAATACATGTGTGGATTAATAAAATGTGAGATATATATATATATATATATATATATAATGGAGCATCCTCAGCCATAAAAAAAATGGTAAACTAATAACTTTTGTAATAACCTGGATGGAACTGAAGACCATTCTTCTAAGTGAAGTATCACAAGAATGGAAAAACAAATACCACATGTACTAACTATTAAACTGGAACTAATCCATCAACACCCATGTGCACATATAGTAGTAAAACTCAACAGAAACCAAGCAGGTGGGAGGGGAAGAAGGAGATGGGTAAATTCACCTAAAGGGTATAATGCACATCATCTTGGTGATGGGCACGCATATAAGTTTGACTCAAACTGCACAAAAACAATCACGTAATCAAAACATTTGCAACCCCATAATATTCTAAAATAATAATAATAAAAAAAGAATCTAGACTATACGTAAGTACTCTGGGTTTTGAATAATGGCCCTCCATAAGCTTTGACAATAAATTGGGCAGAGAAAATTCATTAATTTTCCTTCCTACCTGTTAATATTAATTCATATCCATAATTATTATTAAAAATAAGATAATATTAGGATAGTTACATCTGTGAAAGCTACAAAGAACCAGAAATTTTCAATGACCAAAATATATGTGTACTTTAGAATAACAAACAGATTCACCTGCCTCAAAATAACACATAAAGAAGAAAAATATGTTTGATGGGGGTTTAAAATATCATAGGATACCATATGGATAAAGCATCACTGAAAAATCATCTTTGCATTTTATGAAGAATAATTAGCCAATTTCAAAATAGTTTTGTTTGAATGTGAAGAAAAATATACGCTGTCATTCAATCTGACCTAGAAAAAACAAGAAGTTGTAATATAGATTTTTTTTTTTATTTCAGGATGCTATGAGGGTACAAACATTTTGATTACATTTTATGTCTTTGCCTCACCCAAATGAGGATTAGAAGCATGCCCTTCCCCTCTACAATGCTCACTGCATCCATTAGTTATGAGTTTACACCCCCCAACCCCCTAATCCCTGGAGAATATTTCTACTGTGTGAACACCATAGTGTTGATCAGTCAGTGCCAATTTGATGGCCAGTACATGTGGAACCTATTCTTCCGATCTTGTGATACCTCACTTTGGATATGGGCTCAAGCTCTATCCAGGAAAATATAAGAGGTGCTAGCTCACTGTCATTTCTTGTAATTGAGTAATATTCCATTGTATACATATACCAAATTTTAATAATCCACTCATGAATCGACAGGCACTTGGGCTGTTTCCACATCCTTGCAATAGTGAATCGTGCTGACATAAACATTCGGGTGCAGATGTCTTTATTACAGAGTGTCTTTTGCTTTTTTGTGTAGATGCCTAATAGTGCTATTGCTAGATCGAATGGTATTTCTATTTTTAGCTCTTTGAGGAATCTCCAAATTCTTTTCCACAGAGGTTGCACTAATTTGCAGTCCCACCAGCAGTGTAAGAGTGTCCTGTCTCCCCACAACCTCACCAGCATTTGTTGCTTTGGGATTTTCTGACAGAGGCCAATCTCACTGGGGTTAGGTGATATCTCATTGTGGTTTTGATTTGCAGTTCTTTAATAATTAGAGATGTTGAGCATTTTTTTATATGTTTGCTGGCCATTATTCTGTCTTATTTTGAAAAGTTTCTGTTCATTTCCTTTGCCCATTTGTTGATGGGGTTCTTTGATTTTTTTCTTGTTGACTTTTTTTAAGTTCTAGGTAGATTCTTGTTATCAGCCCTTTATCGGATGTGTAGAGAGCAAATATTTTCTCTCATTCTATAGGCTGCCTATTCACTCTACTGATAGTTTCTTTGGCTGTGCAAAAGTTTTTTAATTTGATCAGATAAGAAGCACACAGAACTCCTGGCAGACTCAATGTGAAAAGGCAATCACCATGTCATGTAGTTATTAGGCTGACCAAAGTAAATACAAAAGAAGCAATTCTCCGAGCAGTGAGGTGAAAGCAACAAATAAACTACAAAGGAAAATCTATCAGAGTAACCACAGATTTCTCATCTGAAACTTTACAAACCAGAAGGGACTGGGTGCCTATCTTTAATCTTCTAAAACAGAATAATGTCCAACCTAGAATTCTTTATCTGGCAAAATTAAGTTTCATCTCTGAGGGAGAAATAAAATCCTTCCCAGACAAGCAATCACTGATGGAATTTGCAAAGACTAAACCAGCCCTACAAGAAGTACTCAGACCTGCATTACACACCTAACAGTGCAATAGACACTCTTCAAAGTAAAATCATTCAAGAGTTAAAGGCTAGAACTTGGACTTCATGATGGTTCAAGGAGTAAAACAAAACAACAGGATTTTACCCAACAATACGAATGGAAATCTACCACAAATTTCAATCCTCACAATAAATGTGAATGGCTTAAACTGTCCTCTGAAGAGACATAGACTGGCAGAGTGGATAGATTTTCAACTTTAAGGAAAAACTTTAGTGTTGGCAAGTACATATTTACAATTTATATTATCTAATGCTGAAAAAGAAAACTTATAAATAAGGAATTTAAACTGCATTATTTTGTTTTTCCTCCCAAGTGTTTAGCTACTCAAATCTAGTGCTATGGTGTGACAAATTGGCTTAAACATTCTCCAGTTATTGGTCAACATATATACAGTTATTTTTCATATCTGAGTGAGCAGATTAGTGTGTCAAAAACAATGTTAATAGTGATAAGAATGAATATTTTAGTCTTGTTCTTGACATTTGTATAAACAAATCTAGTACGTCACTTGTGAATTTATCTAAATCCTGTTTGTTAAGGTTTTCTATATCCCTTTAAGTCAATTTCTATCATTCATATTTTCTTAGAAAATCATTCATTGAGTTCATATTTTCAGATATATTAGCATATAGTTGTAAATTGATCCTTTTATAATTATTTTACAACTTCTTACAGTTTTATTCCCTCTATTCTTCCAGATTTTGTGATTAATACTTTTCCCTCTTTTTCAATTATATTACCAAGTCTACAAATAGTTTATGTATTATTTGTATTTTATCCAAAAAAACAATTTTAAGATGTATCTACTGTTATTTTTTAATGTATCTCCCACTTAACTTTTGTCTCATTTCTTGCAAACATTTTAAAATTATTCTCCAAAGCTTACTATTATGTGCTTCAGTAGCCCATAATTCTCCTTGTCTACCCTCATCTCTTGACACTATTTCCTGTGCTTACTAAAGCCTGCACACATTGCAGGCTTTTCTTGCTTTCTTAACATACCAAACTAATCCTTGTCTCAGAGGCTTTGCAGTCTTCTCTATCAGAGTATGTTGTTTTTATGGCTACTTCCTTCGCATTATATAGGTCTCATTTCGAATGCTGCCACCTTGGAAAACCTTCCCTGACCACTTTAGCTAAGTATCAACTCCCCACTTTACCCAGTCAACATTCCAGTGGATTGGTTCTATTTTATTTCTTTTATAGTGGATAGTACCATTTGATATTATATTGTAATTTGTTGTTTTGAAAGTTTATTGTCAGTCTCTCTGGTCCAAAATTCAAATTATATTTGAAAGAATATATATCTGCTTATTTACAACAGCACCCAAAACAATGGCTAACACTAACAAACGGATTAATTAACTTCTTCCTAGTACTAATACTTGTTTATCAAGATACATTTTAATTTCCAAATGATTCCAGATTTTACTCATTAACTTTATTTTTAACAACAAAATTTATTATTAATTTTTATTTTTAAAAATAATTGTTATAAATTTAATGAATATTAAATTTAATTCAATTATTAAACATGGTCTTAGCATTTCTTTTAATATTTAAAGTGAGCCTACTTGTAATCATTGATTAAACATTTATTTATTGAGCATCTACTGTGTGTATTGGGATACAGCATTGAAAAAAAGCTGATGTTTTTGTGCGTCCGTCCTTTAATGAGGTACTTCTTTAGTATGTTATTACCTGGATTACTAAAGTAGAATATCCTGGGATTCTCTCACTAACCAAAGGATGCCCATTAGGTTCTAAATTGTAATTTAGAGGGCCAGGAGATATAGGTTCTATTGACAAATACAATTATCAAACAGGCTGAGAGAAGAGGGGAGAAATCTTGAAATTAGAGGGCAACCCAAAACGAGAACTTTTACCTTTACATATTTATTTTCTGTCTGTTAAAATAACTGAAGTTAGAGCCACCTTTAGCCTCTCCCTGGTCCAATGTCAAGACTGGTATTCAGCCTTCTTCCTCATATTTCTGCCCACTGAACTGGAGGAGCTAGGAAACACCTGAGGAGCAACAGGTCTCTGATTCCTAACATCCATAAAAAGCACATTATAGAAAAGCCTCTGGCCCCTCCTACTAGAATCCTGCCCACAGTCTGCCTCTTCTGACAGCTGTGAGCATGAGGCGGGGAAAGCGCCTCTATGCATCTTTTCCACAGACCATCCTAACAAATAGCTTTCAAATTAGAGGTATGCGTTATGCTCCTTAAAACTTCCATTACTTTCCAAACCTCTTCACCAAAAAAAGAATCAGGGCTTGATATCATACTTCTATAGAATGTACCTAACACATATAACAGAACTTTCCATCAAGTTAGAGTTCTGTGGTGGAATCATTCCTCACTGAGGTGCATTTTCCCCTGTATTTGTTAAATCTATTTAATTCTGCTCTATTAAAGACTTTTGGAGAACTGTTTTTATGCCACCATCTAGAGCTCAACTCTCTTATCTTTAATCAAAAATAGGTCAGTGTTAAATCATAAAAATATATTCTCAACTATGAACTGCTAATACTCACTGAATGTGGATATTACTTTTCTATAGAGAGAAATGACAAGCATGCTTTCTGATGATACAAGCACCAATTTATTGCCCAATGTTTTACCTTACCTGAGCTATATGTATTGCATTTTGGATTCGTGCATCTTTCTCATAATCCTTTGTTTTCTGCAATGTTTGCCATATTATGTTTCTAAGTCCATCCTGTTCCTCATCTCCCTGAAGTTCCCGTGACATTTTCACCAGGTTATACACTAAGCCATAGTATCCAATCCAGACCACTTGATCGCCTGTTTAAAAAAAAAAAAAGCAATCTTTGGAAATATGTCATTTTATTCATTTTGCTAAAGTATGGTTGTATGAAAAAGAAGAAACCTGATTTTAACAAAATTCATGATGATATTTTAAAGTCTGAAATTCTAAGCTTTGGAAATTTCTGATCCTTCACTGGTTTTCTCCTCTAATTTTAAAAGATCACAGATCATTTTAAAATTTCTAACCACATGAAAAGATAAACTGCACCTAACTAATATACCTCAAAAATTTAGAAGTTAAATGGGTAAAGTGTGAACTGCATACTAAAAACAATTCCTTAGAATTCAAGTAGAGAGGAATTTGTTCAAGGCAATATGGACACTTAGACCGCCATGGTGATTTTTTTTAATAATGAATTAGAGAAACAAGAGAAAAATCACTTTCTGTTATAAAAAATATCAAATCTTATAAAACATGGCATTTGAATGAAGAAGAAAAAAATTTAAATAATGTGAAAATCAGAAAAAATTACTGTTATATTTATAGACTGGAAGATTTCTTTTAATAATAGGAACATAAATCAGTTGGAATAGGGGAAAGGGAGTAATGAATGCAAAGAAGATAAAAAAAATCTAAGACACTCCTTCTAAAACTTATGTTGTAATTAGCAATTTATATACATTATCAAGTTCTACTTTCAAAATACATATTTTCCTTACAAAAAAGAGAAAGAAGTTTCTATTTACTCTTCATATTGACTACTTCTTACCTAGTTATGGTATATTGCTTTGCACTAATAATCAGGAAAAGGGAAATCTGATTTAGGTAGAGGTGGGAGAAATTAATTTGCAGAATGAAATAATTCAGTCCTCAAAGAGGAGATGAACTTAAGTTAATAAAAGAGCAACATGACAGTACTGAGCATCTGTGAAGCAGATAAGAAGAACAAGAGGAAGAAAAGGTTCGGAAAGGGAGATGGATGAGTTTAAAGCCCATAAATCCCATATTGCACTTCTCCTCCAAATCCTGGTGATAGCCCATGTAACATTGAAAATCATCAATGTCCTTTTTGATAAAGACATAAGCACAATCTGAAAAGTCACATCCTCAACTTTCCCTAATTCAATCTAATTTTTATAGTACAGGATTATAATAATTACCATTATCATTATTATAACTAGCATACATGGGAGTACCAACTATGTTCCCTAATTCTAGTCCTCACTACAATCCTACCAAGTAGTAGTAGATCTTATTACCTTTAGACTAATAGAAGGGAACATATGAACCAGAACTTGGTTGAAAAGTTCCCTAGCATCGGGCAGCTGTTGAGGGTGACAGAGCAGGTAAAGACCAGTCTCATCTTATCCCCTGCAGCACAGCCTCTCCAATTCAGACAAGTACTTTTCTTTCCAATCGTCACAATTCATTCCATTCATAGAAAAGAAAAAGTCCAGAATATAGAAAGAGGAGGCAGAAGAGAAAGTATGAACAAGTTTTAGAAGTGGGCAGAGGAGGAAGGCATAAGTCCAACTTCCAATCTTAAGGCACCATTTACCTTTTCTGCTATTGGTGCTTTAGAAGAGAAAGTATAAGCTGCAAATAGGAAGCTATAGTTATGCAGCTAATTCTTCTGGAAATGTCATTTTCCCCTCATAGCAACTTTACTAGTTAAAATTGAGGTAATGCAATATTTGAAATTATGCATAAATGAAAGACAACTCTTTTAGAATTAATGATAATTAACATTTTAGCACTAAAAATTTGTAATATAATCAAGAAGCACACATTTAATCTTTTTGGTTTTTTTTAACTATTTGTTTTGTGCATAGTCCTGACTAAGGTGAGAGAAAGATAACCTTAAGCTTCATGTAATTGACAAGTCAGGAGAGTAGAATAATTTGTTAGAGGGCAGCAGTTCAATGAAAAGATGATGGCCACTGATGCAATTAGACCACAAAAGCAAGAGATCAGAGTAGGGAAAGGACCTTGAGAAGGTGAGACATTATCAGACTTTGTCCAATAGATAAATTTGGGAAAAGTGCAGAGGAAGATATTGGGGGAATATTTCAGATGGGAGAATATCTGAAAAAAAGGTTAGCTATGAAAATAAATACTGTAATTGCTTCCTGGTTGTTCTATCATCTTCCCGTCTTATGACATACTACTTCACCATCACTAATCCATGTTGTGCAAAGTGATCTTTCTAAATCCGATTCCATTGCTTCTCTGCTCACAACTTAGCAAAGGATTGCTGCTTGATCCTATGTAAATTCTAAATCACAGAGATTTGTCTGGCTAGACAATTACAACTCTTCCTAATATGACATCTTTTTTAGAGCAAATCTACCACCACTCATTCATTTCCATCCCTCTTACATGACAAACAGATAAAACTACTTGAAGCTCTAGAATACACCCTTCATTCAATTTTCCAGTCTTTGTAAAAACTTTTGCTTTTTCTTAACCAGAAGTCGTGCTGTCCCAAAATACATCCTCACTACACCTGGCTCCCATCCATTTCCTATGCTTGCTATCATCCCTTCTTGTCTCTCTCCATATAGCTACCCATGCTGGGAATCCTACTCCAAGTCCAACAATCCTAATTTTCTAGGGACTGCCCTGGTTTTGTCCTTGAAACATTCTTTCTACTAAGAAAACTTCTCTGAATCCCCACGGCTAGCTAGGTGCCCTTGCACTTACTGTTAATATATTATGTGTTATGTCATATTGTAATTGCATATCTCACCTATAGATTCTAAACTACTGGAGGATAGGGAATATCTTTTACTCACTCTTACCTCTCTAGCACTTAGGATAGTGCCTACAACATAGTAGATCTAATTTATAAAAATCTGTTCATTGAATGAGGGAAGTAGATAGGGTGAACAACTGTGTCCATTTGCCTGGGCCCGAGTTTCTTGGAACACAAACTTTCCAGGACAAAACTGGGACAGTATCAAGCAAACCAGGACAGTTGGAACAAGGTAGGATTCCCAGCACAAAGGTAGCTATATATAAAGAGAAGAGAAGGAATGATGGTGAGGATCCCAAACTGAGCTGAGGGAGGGAGTTAATATTCAAAATGGATAAGGTAAAATAGCTAAAGATGAATGGGGTCAGATTAAATGGTAGATGTTTGAGCCATGGATAATGTTAGGCCTGTTCAATGCAATGTTATGTCTATCCAAGCAACAAACTGGGAAACCAATATGGGAGTTTAATGAAGTAATCTAGGTCTTTACTGTGATGGACAGCAGGAGATTGGAAAGAAAGCAACAAGCCGAAGACACTGTGGAGAGGATCCAATAAGACTTCTTAGCTATCAGAGAGGAGGAAGAAATAAAGGAGAAAGAAGTGCATTTTTAAGCTCATGAGACTGGAACAATAACAAAAACCACTTGCAGAAATGAGAAGATTGCATAGAGGAGTCAGTTTTCGGAGAAAGGAGATAAATATTATTTGCAAAATGTGGCATGAGGAAGGGGGAAATCTAATTTTGAATGTCCTGTAGCTTGTAGAAACATGGCTAGAATACAAGTAAAATAGCAAGAGGTTATTGATTTGTGGGTCATTAGCTTGAATTCAATATGAGTAAGGAAACAATTATGAGTTTTTAAATTATTCTAGAATTGTGAGCCTCAGGAAAAAAAACAGTTTTTGAAAAATATTACAAACAAAACATACTGTGAATTTTAACTCATTTCTAAATTTATTTACAGACTCCCAACTTATTTACATTAACAGAAATGATTGATAAAAGTACATACAAGCTACCTTCCTCCATATATTTAAAATTAATAATATTATTTAGTGAAGAACAAATTTTATAAGACTACAATAATTGAATTGCCAAACTTAATTTGGTTTGGTTTTAGAATCCACAAGATCAACATTGAACCATAAAATATACTCTAATTTGTTCTCAAAACTCACAAATCCTTTTATTCTTTTTCTTATTTATTCAAATTAGGAGAATCTTTTTCAAAAACTATTCTATGTAATTTTATTTTTTATTTATTTTATTTCAGAATATTACTGGGGTATAAATGTTTTGATTACATGAATTGTTTTTGTACAGATTAAGTCAAAGTTATAAGTGTGTCCTTCACCCAGATAGTATGCATTGTACCTGTCAGGTGTGAATTTAACCACCCCTTCCTTCTGCCCAACCTGCTTGATTTCTGTTGAATTTTACTACCATATGTGTACATGAATGTTGATCTATTGGTTCCAATTTAGTAGTGAGTTCATGCGGTTTTTGTTTCTCCATTCTTGCAATACTTCTCTTAAAAGGATGGTCTCCAGTTCCATCCAGGTTGTTACAAAAGGTATTAGTACACCATTTAATACTCCATGGTATACATACATCACATTTTATTAATCCACTTAGGTATCAGTGGCACTTGGGTTTTTTCCACATTTTTGCAATTGTGAATTGTGCTGCCATAAAATTCAAATGCAAGTGTCTTTTTCATAAAATGTCTTTTTTTCCTTTGGGTAAATACCCAGTAGTGGGATTGCTGCACCAAATGGTAGCTCTACTTTTAGTTCTTTGAGGTATCTCCACAGACGTTGTATTAGTTTGCCATCCCACAACAGTGTATAAGTGTTCCTTTCACTCTTCATCCACACCAGCATCTGTTGTTTTGGGACTTTTTGATAAAAGCCATTCTCACTGGAGTTAGTGATATCTCACTGTGGTTGTAACTATATTATTCTAAAAGTGAGCTGTTCACCTGCTGGTTTAAATTCCAGTGAAGAGCTGACGAATAATATTTGCAGGGAGAATCTATTACATCCAATTGACTGATAGTTAATGAAGAAACAAAAACTTATAAAGACAGATGGCATGTGTTACAACTGTCATAAAAAGTAGACTGCATTCTAATCTTCACGTCTAGACATTTGTTGAGAAGCATGCCTGCTATGAAACATCCAGGGACCAAGCTGTAGCAGAAGGCACTCTTCTGTTCTGCTTTGAGTGACCCTGTGGCAGCTATCAAAGATGTCACTTTAAATACATTGAGAGAAAATGTGTCGTTGTCTGCAGCTAAGCAGACAGTATCCTAGGAAACAGAAAAAGCCAAACCAAAACAAAGTTCTTAATGAACTTTTAAAATTTATTAAGAAACCATGGCATTTAAAAACCAATATTATGAGCCTTTATAGCAATTCTTTATTTTAGTGTTTGGACTGTTTGATATCCTTTTTTTGCCATGCTAGTTTTTTTTGTATTATTTTATCAATTGAATCTTCTTTACATTTTTATTTTTCTTTTTTTAAATTTCAGAATATTACAGGGATACAGATGTTTTCGTTACATGGATTGCTTTTGTACTGCTTGAGTCGAAGTTATAAGTGTGCCCATCACCCAGACAGTGTGCATTGTACCTGTTAGGTATGATTTCACCCATCTCCTCCCTCCTGAATTATTTCCATTGAGTTTTACTTCCATCTGTGCACACGAGTACTGATTGGTTAGATATTTAGATTTCACATATTTGGTAAAAGCAAAATATGAATATTTCTACTTGTAGGAATGAGTGGGTAAAGCCTTTACAATTTTGACAAATATAATTTGATACCACAGAATCAAGTGTCACTGAAAGGACCCTCAAATGTAAGATGTGGTTCAAAACACTGACTTTATGAAATGCCCCGTAAAGTGGACGGAACTAGATCAATGCCAAGAAACTAACAGTTATATAAGAACAAGCCAGCCAGCCACGCATTTAACAAATATTTACTGAGTGAATGCTACATGTCAACCACTGCTCTTTGTAGCCAAAAAAAAAAAAAATACAAATTACAGATTTCAGGACACTTAATTCTAATGGACAGAGACAGATACTAGGAAAGTAAGCAAAACAATATCAGTTCATAATAAGTATTAAGAGAATTATAAAATATGGTAATGTGACCAACATGACTAGAAGAAATCTGCTATAGATGGAGTGAGAAACACCTCCATGAGGAGGTGAATATTCAAGCTAAGATCTTATGGATGAAAAAGAGTTAATCATAAAAGGAACTAGGGAAAAATGTTCTCAACAGAGAGGATGGAAAATGCGAAGGCTATGGACCTAGAATAGCTTGACAGTTTAGAGAAGTAGAAGAAAGGACAGAATGAATGTCCTGAGGGACACTCAATAAGATTCAATAAGATGCCTGAGGGTCACGGGACAAGGTTATTACAGGTAGGTATGCCATTTAGAGGAGCACACTATGTATGACCACAGGCAATCTGTAGGACATAGAAAGGAGTTTGGATTTTACTATCAGTATAATAAAACCTATGGTAGCATATTTTTACTAATTCAAAACCACAAGTATTCATTAAATATTAATCAACAACATATTCCTCTCTCCATATAATACTTTTAAAGGCTTTTTCGCCATATTTGATATAATTTTATTACCTATAGTCCTAAATCTCTAGACTTGTTTATCCTACATATCTGCAACTTTATATCATAGCATTTTAAATAAGAAAAGGATATGACTCATTTTATCTTTCTGACTTCTTCATGGAAAATGGATTTTAGGAAGTACAGGAGGGAAACAGGGAGACATTTAACTTTTTGAAGTAATCTATAAGTAAAGTGATGATGACTTGGACGTGGGATGTGTACACTGAAGAATTAACGATGCCTAAAGAGAGGGTTGGCCTTCGCCCTTAGCTCTGGGAGACGGTCTCATGGACTTTGGAATGTCCTGCCTGATAAAAAGTCGTTGTTTAGCTGAGGTCTTTAGGTTATGTCAAATAGTCTATGCTGAAAACATGCTTTCTGGTGGGCTGGCTTGGGCCATGTGCTATCAGCCTGACCTCTGGAAGGGCCAGAGATTAGGGTCAGTCATGCAGCAGGTAGTAAACCAAGTATATATGACTAAGCCCACATTAAAAATTATGCATACCAAAGCTTAGATGAGCTTTCATGGTTGACTATACTCTATGTGTATTGTCACACCTCATTGCTAGGAGAAGCAATTGTTCTGTGTACAACTCCACTAGGAGAGGAAAATGAGAAGCTCTGTGCTTGGAACTCTCCTGTACTCTGCTCTAAGCACCTCTCCCCTTGGCTGATTTTAATCTGTATTCTTTTGCAGTAATAAACTACAACCATGAGTAAAATGGCTTTGCTAATTTCTGTAAGTCCTTCTAGCCAATCATCAAACATGAGCATTGTCTTAGGGACCCCCAGACTTTCAGCTAGTGTCAGAAGGAAGGGTGGTTCTGGGCATCCTCAAACTGGCAGTTGCTGTCAGAAGAGAGGGTAGTGTTAAGGACTCCTGAGCTTCTCAGGAGATCACAATAGAGATAGAAGAGAGGTAGAAAAATTTGGAATATATTTTAGATACATAGTAGGATGAATAGAAATTCTAGGACACTCTTTATCTTAGAATATTGTTATATTATGATAATACTAATGATGATATACCCATCACTATATAAGTATATAATACAACCACATATAAATACTAGTCAAAGAGTTATTTTGCATACATTATCATATTTGATCACTGTACATGTTAAATAATATCCAGAATAAACTGAAGAGAACTAAGGTATTACTAATATGTCCATATTTTATTGCAGGTAAGATGGAAAACCAAAAACCAAAAAATCAGCTAATTCTTTTATTAGAATGTGGTAGTTGATTGAAATGTGATGGTGAGTAGGATGCTGAAATGTTGACAAATAGTTACGAAACTGAGTAGAACTTGCCTTACTTAAAATTTCATGATCTTTTCCAATAGTCAATTATGAAAATGTATTAATTAAAAATACTTATCTTCTAGAGTTATACCATGGAACCAAAGAAAAAAGTTGATTATTTTCTTTTCAAGAACAACTGTGATTCTTATAAATAAATTTAAAAAATATCACACTCTTATTCCTAGACTTATTTTAAATTTCACTAAATTCATGCCACTGAGAGATATTGAACTGTCTAAATGGAAATGGAAAATTATCACAAGTTTTTGTATTCTAGGAGCAACAAAGAAAAGAAGAAGAAAATAACAAAGATGTTCTTGGAAACCAAAAAAAGAAATAATAATTTTATGTTTGTAAGTACATTATGTTACATGCAAAAACTCTTTTAAAATGCATAATCTTGAAGAAATTAAAATTCTGAAAGATATAACAAGTTTCCTAAAGTCATTCAGAACTTGACAGCTGAGCTGTAACTCATCCTAGATTTTTGGCATCCAAAATTCCTGACACCAAGTCTAGTCCAGTGAACATTTCTTCACCTAAACTGCCTTATTTGACACTTTGAAACAATTTCAGTGTTACTTTTCCTTCTCTTCTTACTTAAATATCTCACCTTTCATCCCATCCATTTGAAAACTTTTATTCTTTCCAATCAGTAACTACTTAAGGATAATTTTAAAAAGTGAAATAAGTTTGGTAAAGATGACAGAATAATAACCATTGGATTCTCTTTCCCCAAATGAATACAATGATTCAACAGGAACATATGGATCAATTACCATTGTGAGAAATCTAGAAACTAGTAGAAAGGCCCCTGCACCATAAGCAAGTGTGAAGCTAGCCACACCAAAACCAGTAGAAAAAGCAGAAACATCTACATACCATAACTCACTGTGCTATATAATTGGGAGAGAACAATTGGCTGAAAGCTTCCCAAATCTAAGAAAGGAAATGGACATCCAGATCCAGGAGGCCCAAAGGATCCTAATAAGATAAGCCAAAAGAAATCCACACCAAAACACATTATATTCAAATTGTCAAAAGTTAAAGAGAGAATTTTGAAAGCAGCAAGAGAAAAATAACTTGTACAAGGGAACCACTATAAGACTATCAGAAGATTTTTCAGCATAAACCTTAACAACCAAAGGAAGTGGGATGATATATTCTAAGTGCTAAAAGAAAAAAAAAAAAAAAACTGCCAAACAAGAATATTATACTCAGTAAAACTGTTGTTTAAAAATAAAGAAGAACAAAGACTTTCCCAAACAAAAGTTTTAGGGAGCACAATATAACTAGAACTGCCTTACAATAAATGTTAAAGAAAGTTCTTTATCTTGAAACAAAACAATGATAAACAAAAATACTATAGCATAAGAAAATATAAAACTGATAGGTAAAGGTAAATATATAGACAAATACAGAATACTGTATTATTATAATGGTGGTAAGTAAATCAATTTCAATTCTAGTATAAGAGTTAAAAGATCTTCTTAATATTTTGAAATAAAACAATACAAAACAAAACAAAAAAGAATATGGCAGAAGTGTCTACTGTATGACTGCAGAAGATCAGTCATAAAGGGTATTGGAGCTTCTGCCTTGGTCTCTTAGATTGCTTGCTTCAAGAGAAGGCAGTCATCATGTTATGAGGATACTCAAGCAGCACTGTGGAGAGACCCACATGGAAAGGCTTTGAGGTCTCCCACCAACAGCTAGCACCAATTTGCCAGCCATAGAAATAGGTCACTGTGGCAGCAGACTGTCAAACCTCAGTCAAGACTGTGGATAGCTGCAGCCTTGGCTAACATTGAACTGTACTGTTATGGGATATCTCAAGCCAGAATCATTTGGCCAAGCTGCTCCTGAGTTCCTTATCCACATAAGCTTTGGAAGATAATAAATGCATATTGTTTTCAGCCAAAAAAAAAAAAAAGCATAACAAATAAAAATATGTTAATGGATACAAAATATAAATAGATGTTAACTGTGACACCATAAACATAAAATGCATGGAGGGAGAAATAAAAATGTAGAGCCTATGCATGAGATTGAAGGTAAGTTGTTTTCAACTTAAAATAGACTGTTATAAACTATTTTATATAAGACCCACAAATCAAGTAATATCAAAAAAATACCTATAGAAGTTGCACAAAAGAAAAAGAGAAAGGAATCAAAATATATCAAACACACACACACACAGGAAAATAAAGGAGGAAAAAAGAGAAAAAAAAAACAAGTAACAAAATAATAATTACTTTAAATGCAAATGAATTAAACTCCCCTATCAAAAGACATAGAGTGGCTGGGTAGATTAAAAAAAAATCCAAACATAACTGTCTATAACAGTGTCACTTTATATTTAAGAGCACACATAGGTTGAAAGTAAAGGCATGGAAAAAGATATCTCATCTAAATGATAACCAAAAGAGAGTAAGGATGGTTTTACTTATATCAGAAAAAATAGACTTTAAGTCAAACTCTATTACAAGAGACTAAGAAGGACATTATATAATATAAAAACATCGATCCACTAGGAAGAAATAACAATTATAAGTATATATGCAACCAATATCATAACACTTAAATACATTCATGTGCCACATAACAGCATTTTAGTCAATGACGATGAACCACATATATGACAGTTGCCCCATAAGATTATAATGCAGCTGAAAAATTCCTATCAGCTAGGGACATCATAGCTGTTGTAATGTTGTAGTGAAATTCACTCCCTTTTCTATGTTTAGATACACAAATACTTACCATTCTATTTGGACGGCCTACATTATTCAGCACAGTAACATGCTATACAATTTTGTAGCCTAGAAGTAACAAGGTGTGTATATAACAAGTAACCATATAGGTGTGTATAGGTACACTTTAAGATGTTTGCACAAAGATGAAATTGCCTAACAAGGCATTTCTTAGAACATACCCTCATCCTTAAGCAATGCATGGCTATATATAAAGGAAACATTGACAGAACTGAAAGGAAAAATATTCTAATACAATAATTATAATAGTAGGAAACTTCAATACCCTACTTTCAATAATAGAGGGAACAACCAAATAGAAAATCTATTAAAAAAACAGCAAACTTGAAAGACACTAAAGACTAACAGATCTAACAAATACAGAACAATCAACCCTAAAAGAGAATAATATATATTCTTCTCAAGTGTACAAAAAAAATTCTCCAGGATGGATAAGATCATTTATCAGGGCACAACAAATGTCTTCACAAATTGAAGAAGATCGAAATCATACCAAATATATTTTCTAACCACAATGGAATAAAACTACAAATTAATAGTAGAACAAAAACTGGTAATTTTTGTGGAAATTAAAAAAATACACATTTGAAAAACCATTAGGTCAAAGAAGAAATTTAACAATAACTTAAGAAAAGTAAAAACAAAAAGTAATATAGTTAAACTTATAGTTCGGCAAAAGTATTAAGATGGACATTTATTGTGATCAAGAAAGTAGGAAGATCTCAAATAAACAACCTTAGTTTACAACCAAGGAACACAAAAGAGAAGAACAAACTAAATCCAAAGTTAGCAAAAGGAAGGAATGAAGATTTAAAGTAAATAGAGAATAGAAAAACAATAGAAAAAAATATCCTCAAAACTAAGAGTTAGTTTTTTGAAAATATGAAAAAAAAACTGACAAACTTTTAGCTAAACTAAGAAAGAGAGGAGATTCAAATAAATAAAATCAGAAAAGATAGAGGAAACATTACAACTGATGCCACAGAAATAAAAAAGATGATGAGACTACAGCAGGTCCTCAAATAACATCATTTTGTTACAATCTTGATGAGAATAAAGATTGATTCCTGGCTGGGGCCACTGCCTGTGTGGAGTTTTCACTCTCCAGATACTCCTCCCACATCTCAAACATACGCACATTACATTAACTGGCAAGTCTAACTGGTTGGTCTCTGTCTGAATAGGTGTGTAGGGGGTGTGTGTGAGTGTGCACCAACATGGAATAGCAACCTGTCCAAGGTGAGTTCCCACCTGGCACCCCCTTGAGTTGCTAGGATAGGCTCTGGCTACCCGTGACCCTCAACTGAAATAAACAGGTTGGAAAATGAATGAATAAATAAATACAAATTATTGTAAAATAAAAATTTGTAAAGTATATAAGTATACACGAAATTAACAGATATTAATGAAAGCACTCAGCAAGCCTGTAATTTATTTGCTTTTGAACTGTGCATGGTAGGAGGTGCTCCTTACAATTTTTGTTTTACAACTATTTATTCTTTGCTTTAACCTACCACCACTATGACTGTCATCACTCACTGATTCACAAAAATTTTGTAAATAATTATCTTGTTTTTATTAATCTTTCTTAGATGTATGTATAGCCCACATTTATTTCAATGTTTAATATTAGAAGTGTTTGGGTCTTTATTTAGGAGTTTGGTATGTTTCTGTGACCAGAAATATGTCTTAGGAACCTAAATCTTAATTATATTAATTACCTATGGTAAAATTGGTTTTGTTATACATTGTTTGATTTAAAGTTGAAGTTTCCAAGAATCCATCAATGATATTAAGTGAGGACTTACTGTACTATGAAGAATTATGTGCCAAAGGGATAACTTGGATAAAATGATAAATTTCTAGAAACATACAACCTATTAAGACTGAATCATGAATAAATAGAAAGTCTGACTAGACCTGTAACTAGTAAGGTGATTGAATCAGTAATCAAAAGCCTTACAACAAAGAAAAGCCCAGAACCAGATGCTTCACTGGCAATTCCGCCACTCATTTAAAAAAGAATGAATGTTAATTGTTGTCAAACTTTTCCAAAAAAAAAAAAAAAAACTGTAGAAGAGAGAACATTTTCAAACTCATTTTAGGAAGCCAGCATTACTCTGATACGAAAGCTAGACAAAGAAACCACAAGAAAAGAAATGAATTCAGTACATTTACAAGATACAAAATCAACATACAAAAATCAGTTATGTTTCTATATACACTACTAACAAACTATACAAAAAGGAAATTAGGAAAGCAATCGCATTTACAATAGCACCAAAAAGGATAAAACACTTAAGAATAAATTTAATCTAGGAAATTAAAGACTTACACTCTGAGAGCCACAAAACATTGATGAAAGAAATTTAAGCAGACACAAATAAATAAAAGACATCCTGTGTTCATGGATTGGAAGACAATATTTTATCAGGAAAATGCAAATCAAAACCACAATGAGATATCACTTCACACGTTAGGATGGCTATTACTTTAAAAAAAGGCAACAAGTGTTGGTGACATTGTGAAGAAATTTGAAATCCTTGTGGTACGTTGGTGGGAATGCAAAATGGGGCAGGTGCAATGGAAAGCAGTATGGAGCTTCCTCAAAAAATTATAAATAGAACTACCATATGATTCAGCTGTACCACTTCTGGGTATATATCCAAAAGAAAAAAAAATTAGGCTCTAAAAGAGATATTAGTGTTCTCATGTCCATTGCAGCACTGTTCATAACAGCCAAGATATGAAAACAAACTAAAGGTCTGTTAACAGATGAATGAATGAATATAGCATACACACAAAATAGAATATATTCACTCTTTAAAAAAGAAGGAAATCCAGGAAGGGCATGCCTATAATACTTACTATGGAGAGGCAAAGATATAAAATGTAACCAAAATTTTGTATTCTCATAATTTCCTGAAATAAAAAAATAAAATAAAAATAAAAAAGAAGGAAATCCTGTAATAGGTGACAACATGGATTAACTTTGGGGACATTATGCGAAGTGAATTAAGCCAGTCACAGAAAGGCATATGCTATATGATTCTTCTCATATGAAGTATCTAAAATAATGAAGCTCACAAAAACAAAGAACAGAATGGTGGCTACCAGGGGTTGGGTGAAAGGAAATGAGGGAGTTGTCAATCAATAGGCATAAAAGTTCACTTATACAAGATGAATACGTTCTAGAGATCTGCTGCACACCATTGTGCCTACAGATGCAGGATTAATGTACTAGATTCAATTAGTGATTTTGCTGTCTGTGAACTTATTATCAGGTTACTCTTGATGGATGGAAGGAGTGAAGAGTAAAGTGACACTAGAGTATTAGTATTCATTCCTGGACCAAATTAAATTACCAAAAAAAAAAAAAAAATTTTTGAAATATGCTGGAGGATCTTAATATAATTCTAACTGGTATAACAAGGGAATTTACAAGTACATAGTGAGTTATTTTCATTAATAAATACACATCACCATCTTAATTAATTTGCATAGGAAGCCTAAATCTATCTTACTTTTCTTTTCTGCTAAGATACATTACAAAAATAGATTTTCAAAACGGCACATTGGAATGTACTTTAGCACCATAAGTACTTTGGAAATACTGCATTATTTTTAGTTCATAGGTCTTTTTCCTCAGTATTCAGCTACAGATGAATTTCAGGTCATTGGCTCAATTGGGATACTTTGTATTGTTTATACTTCCAAAATGTGAGCAACAATCTCATAAAATTCTCAGCTCCTTTATTTTGAGTAAGTGAAAATCTTTATGTGGTGAAAGGCTTTTTATTAAAAAGTCTAGCATGTTGCTTCAGTCTATCCCAACAAAGGGAATAGTACTAACTAATCTAGAGAATAAACAGAAAGAGATAGCGGAAACCTTTTAGTTTAAACATGTATAGAACTAGATTAAGATTCATTTACAGGAATGACAGCAAAACTTCTTGGGAAGAATAACAATATTTTTGAACTCTTAAAAATAATAATAACTATCCTGGTTATATTGGTTTTTTGAAGATCCTCAAGTAAATTTAGAGGGTGAGGTC
This sequence comes from Lepilemur ruficaudatus, assembly GCA_963574885.1. NCBI lineage: Eukaryota > Metazoa > Chordata > Mammalia > Primates > Lepilemuridae > Lepilemur > Lepilemur ruficaudatus. The sequence continues at coordinate 28,789 of CAUYRT010055809.1, forward strand.
TCCCCTCTGCAATTAATAACTATTTTCTACAGACCCCATAGGTTAAGCTTTAATTTTTGTAGCAGTGTTGACAAGGAAGGAAATGATCAGCTTTCCACATATCTGTTAGGTATAAAGCAATCTTACACCACATAATTTAGCTCTTATTCATGGTTTAGAAAATGGAGTACATGTGGACAGAATATTTGGCCATGGGGACAACTCTTTTTCCTTCACCTCATGCTTAAAATTTTCCGGCTCTTCTCACACATTCTGAACTGAAACTATTCTCCACTGCCTCTCCTGCAGTTCCCAGGGCCCTGGGTGGCAGCTCGATCCTGCAGTAAGCGGAAGGAAGGAAAGAGTGCCTGCAGCAGTTCCTCCCCCAGATCTCTGCTGTCTCTGAGGTCCCAGGCTCAGGGTAATTTTCCTGACATGTCTAGTTCCAGGCCTTTCTCACCCCCACCTTGAAGTACTTACGTAAACAAGAAAGAGTAAAGTATCCTGCCCAGAGAGTCGACCAACTCATCTCAAACTGGACATTGCACACATTTCCTCAGAGAAGTTTGCAGGTGTGGGAAAACATGTTTGATGTTCCAATACTTACAGGTCAACTTGTGGCACCCAGCCTCATCACAGGGAAGGGGGGCAGTAGAAAGAATGGGATAAAGGTCAAGTTAGGATTTACTCTTGGTCCATTTATGGCCATCTAGCAGGTTTACAAACCATATTGAAAGCTGAGGATGGCAATAGTAACTGCAAATGGTATTTCTTTTACTATTTTATTATTATCTTTATTTTGAAATATGCATATATACTTCCCAAATTTCACTTTATTTTAACTTGTTCTCATTTTTTCTTCTCAAATATTGTATAAATTTTCCAATTGTATCTTTTATGATTTGTGATTTTTCTGTTTCGTTAATGAAACTCTTTCTTGCTTGAAGGTCAGACAGGTATTGTGCTGTTTTCTTCTAGTTATTTTAGAGGTTTTAATTTATAAGGAAATTTTTAAACTTATATGTGATAATGGTGTGTGATACTTAAATAACTTTAAAAAGTTAAGTGGATAATTGATTATCAAAATACTATTTACAATTCATTCTTTCCCCCATTGGTTTAAAGTGCTGCATTTATGTGATATCAAAATAGGCAGAATATTTACATATGCACCCTCACACGCATACACACACTCGTACACACATGTACAAACACCACAATTACACACACAAATGTATCCCAGGATTTTTTTTTACATCCAAAATATTCTTAATGTGAACAGGACACAGAGAACCAAAGGCCGGTGCTGCTTAGCAAAGTTTCCCCAAAAGATGGAGCACAGCAACACAAAGCAGCACAGCAAGGACAGATTTTCACATCCTATTGGTAGACTTTTTACAAAAATTATAAGCCATAAACCACATAGGTAATCAGTGGTAGAGTTTATGTTATGTCTCATAAATTTTTAAATTTGAATTTTTCTTTTTTTTATCTTTAGTATAGCCCAAGGCTCAGATGCATTAGGATCAGGTCTAATGTTGTAACATTCTCAAAAGAACACGGTAATTGAGCTTCTCAGTGTTATTTTATTTCAAAACCAACCAAGAAAATAATAAATAACTTGAAGGAAATAAAAGCAATATAATCTCAGTGGGAAAATTGTTAAGTTATAAAAAAAGAAATTTATAAAATAGTATTAGACAAAACTAAAATAATTCAGTATCCAAAAAAAATGACACTTCACCAATTTTATATCTATTAAAATATATATACACGTGTGTGTGTATATATATGTATATATACACTATGAATTCAGGTTAGAACAAAAATAGCACAAATGACACCAGGTGAATATAGAAATAAAATAACATACTTTACAGGTATTTGACTAATTCTATGAAACAAACTAATGTTGGACTTTGATAAATATCCAGTGTATACAAAGCCCCTCTGACATTTTATATGCTATCAAATAAGATGGTAGGCTTCCAGTCCTTGCATGCTGTGATATTAAAATTCGTAAGTGATAAAATATATTATAAGTTGTCTTAGTATGTTGCACCAGTTGAACAACCTTGACATTTTTCTAATTGTTCAAAGAAAGTCATTAACTATACTTAGTTGCCTATCCACTAGCCATACCCTGCTCCTTTCTTGAAAATAGAATCCTGTTTTGTACCCAGATCCTGGAAATGAATTCTCATGGGTCATAACAAATGCATCCCTCTTCACCAGACATTTATTTTTCCAGGCTTCCTTGTAGCTAGTGGTGTCCAGTGTGTCCAGTCCTGTCAATTTTACACAAGGGACAGTCATCTGGGTTCCTTCTGGGAAATGTGTTATTTTATGATAAGAGAGACAGACTCTAAAGAGAGCCAGTATCTCCTTCTCTTTCTTCCTGCCTTGCAACACTACGTGAGTCTGTGAAATCTGGAGCCCAAAGCCATCTTTTAATAATGAGGAAACAAAAAACAAGCATAGGAATAAAAATCCAACATCCTGAGACATCAGAGTAGAAAGATGTAAAGAAACAATCTTAATGACAACTATGGGTGACTAAAACAGTCTCCTTGTCCCTCATTGAGCAAGATAATAAAACTATAAATCATTTACATCCTGATGTGTGTGATATGTTTGCCCCATTCTAATGCAAAAATTAGATGCATGAGGAAGGAATGAAATTGTGATGAAACAAGTGCTATCTAAGCATCGGCCTATTAAAAAAGAAAACTAGTATCAAATACTAGAAATTAAGAAAAGCATTAACTACCCACCAAACTAACCAGCAAATTTCTACCATTAGATGTGTCAGTCATTAATGCATTTGAAGGAGAAATGAGTGAGATGAATAAATACTAGGCCCAAATTTTGAAGTAAAGAGTAATAGACGAAGGAAGTGACCCAAAATATCATTGAAGTTGGAATGTATTAAATGTCATAGAAAGGATTAAAACAATCAAGAAAAGATAATGAAATCATTTTAAGATGGAATTAAAGATATCCTTCGTGTTAATAAGGACAATGTGCTGTATGGAGACTCCGGTGATCTAAATCCTAACACAGTCAGTGTCAACAATGAAGATCATCTTCTGGATCGCCGCAGGGATGAAGGGTTCACCCTACTTCTCACAAATTTATTACCATTTGCCACAAATTTATTCACTTACAGCTCATGTGGCTTAAGAAAAACAAATCTTGCTCCAATTTTTCACAGTTTTCATGAGAGCTATGACCAAATAAGGCAACGTGTCACATTTTCATGGCTAGTTTCAAGAGTAAGCAAATAACTCAATAAACCAATGAGTTATGATTATCATTAGACTTGAATTTAAGAGGATGCACAGGCCAAAGATGGCTAGTGGCATGTTGCCAGACCATTGATCTAAGAGGAAAGCCACTAAAGCCAGGGAAGAGCTGAGAGTGGAGAAAAACAAAGTGATAATATCAATACCTGAACTCCAAATTCAGCTGTGAATGAATCCAGCCCTAGCAAAAGACTATTCAGTTATATAAGGCAATAAATATCATTTAGCTTAAGCCATTTGGGGCCAGGTTTTCTATCTCTATAAAGTATAAGATTCTTGATTAGTAGAGAGGAATCTAAAAAGCCAGTTTTTGAGTTCTGTAATATCCATCTTTCTACATCTAAAAAGCTACATATCACTTTGATTTTTCTACTCTGTAAGTTTCGTAACAAATTCCTTCTGGAACATCTACTACACGATATAAGAAACTCAGTAAGTCCCAAGCACATGAATGAAACACGAAAAAAACGACTCTAAAGTGTATCATAATCAAATTGCCCAAAACCCTAATAAAAAGAAGATCTTAAAAGCAGCCAAATTAAAAAGAGAAGTTACATAAAACCAAGGATAAGGGTGATGCCAGATGAGCTGGAAGCAATGCAAGTAGGAAGAAAATAGAACATAGAACAGCATTGTTATGGTACCGAAAGGACGAAAAAAAAAAAAAACACATAGTATCTCTCAACTAAGGATTCTAAACCCAACAAAAACATTCTTTAAAAACAAAGGTGAAATACTTTTTAAAATATACAAAGCTGAAAGTATTTATCACTAGCAGATTTAAATTAAAAATAATTACCATATCAAGTTTTGGTGAGGATGTAGAGGAATAGGATAGCCTGTATACCTCTACTTGAAATGTAAAATTCTACAAATACCTTGAAAACAGTTTTGCAGTTTGTTAAAATTTTAAACACACTTACCATATGATCCACCATATTCTACTCCTAGGTATTTATATAATAGAAATAAAGCCTATGTCCATATGGGCAAAGACTTGTATACAAATGTTCATAATAGGTTTATTTGCAATTGCTAAAACCAGAAAACAACCCAAATGTCCACCAGCAGGTGAGTGGATAAACAAACTATGGCATAATCTATATGGCAGAATACTACAGAGCAAAAAAAAATGAACTATTGATACACACTGTAACATTGACGGAATCTCAAGATAACTATGGTAAGTGAAAGGAGCCAGGTCAAGACTCACTTATGTAAATTATTCCATTTATTTAAAATTCTGGAAATATAAACTAATGTGATAGAAACATCAGTGATTACCTGGGGACAGAGTGTGGTAAGTGGTAGAGAATGATGGAAGAGAGGGGCTCCAAAGGGGCATTTGTAAACTTTTGATGATATCTATTTTCATTTATAATTTTTCCCTCTTTAAATTTTAACAGAATTAGGAAGTATAAGTTGAATTTCTGTTTATGTGTAGATGGTATAGCGGTAAGTCTGAGCTTTTGTACCCATTATCTTTATTATGCAGATGGTTCTATGGGTGTCTATATATATAGATAAATATGTATAGTTTAAGTATGCACAGTTTATTATATGTCAATTATACTTCAGTAAAGCTATTTTAAAAATCTAAAACAGATTAATTTGGTTAAATTCTGTATATGTATGTAAAATAACCGGCAGTACTATACTTTTAGATTTGTCAGCACACAGAATCATGAACTGTCAAAATTGCCTCAATTCTATTGCTAAAATGTATATAGATTTTTAAGGCAGTTAAATATATTCTGTGTAAAAACCAAAACCTTATTACTGAACACTTTTTCTTAATAACCTTCATCAAGGTAAGTGGTATATTGAAGATTTAATAGAATATCATTAAAAGTTTTAATTGGTTCCAATATTCCAATTAACTTTCATTTACTTTTTAAAAAGGAGTTATTGCCTTGTACTAATGTTTTTTCCTAAGTGAAAATGAATCAAAATGAAGCTTACAAAGTTATTTTACAACTGTTACATATATTTCATTCACTACTATCATTGGGAACCAGTTTCAGAAAATCATTCTCAACAGACAAATGAAAGGAAGAATGTTATATTTACTTTTTCCATTCAGAGACAACACTGAAAAGAAAAGTACTCAGGTTCCACTTAAGAAGTTAATTATGAACCCTATTGAAAATATGTTTTTCATGTGCTCCAAAAAATTACCACAAAAATTAGGCAGTAGGCAAAGATAGGGGTGATGGCAGGATGGAGAAGTGGTAAGGAAAACAAACCAGTGTGATTATCTTCACATATTTGAAGGGCTTGCAACATGGCAAAAGGAAGAGGCTTTTGTGGATTGCCATGAGGGGGCAAAACTTAAACCAAAATTTGGAAGATATCAAAGGAAAGATTTAATTATAATATAAGGAAGATTCCTTCACAGAGTCCAAAAGTGAAGTGATCTGCTTTGCAAGATGGAGAGTTCCACCTCTCTGTTGACTTTTAAGCAGAATGTAACTGTTCACTATTTGCACTAAATGGTCTAGAAGAGATTTTTGGATTAGAGGAATACTATACTATATGATAGAGGAGATTTTTACTACTCTAATATATTTTTGGTTCTATCATTCATTATCTATTCCTAAACATTTCATGTTCTTATACAAGACACACTGAATCTATGTCTGTTGGTCTTCCACAGAATATACCATTTCCAAGTTTTATTCTCACAACACAGACTTCAGATAATTAAGGCTTCTTTAAAAATCTATCATTTATCACTGTGAAACCAAAGTAGAAAATAGAAAGATGGCATTTCAGATTTAAAGGATACAACACAAATCTGTGCTTCCGTATTTATAAAGTTATATATAAATCATCAGATATAAATACTAACTGAAGGCTTACAGGTCTGTAACAACAATTAAAATAAATATTTTCCTCTATGATGAGAACAACATTTTACCACCATGTTTAACAGCTAAACTTAAAGGCAAGGTTTTCTCAGACTATAATGTGGAAAGTATTTTGATGACACAGATTCTTGGACTGTATCTTTTAGAATGTCTGATGCAAAGTTCTAGAACAAGGTCCAGGAACTTACATTGAAAACAGGGACCACACATAATACAGAGTCTGTTACAATGTTTTTACAAACAGTGCTTTTGGATAATGACTGTCTGAGAGAATTTCTCAATGTCATCATTTTCACATTCTTCAACATGTGGATGAAAAACTTTTTAAAAATGTTATTGAATGGATCAACTAACCTAATTAGCTCAGTGTAAAGAGGTAGTTACCAGCATAGACTCTGAAATCAGAATGCCTGCATTAAGTCTCAAATGTACGATTCACTAATTATACTTCCTTGAACAAATAAACTTTTAGTGCCTCAGTTTTCTCATCTAGAACATGGGGAAAATATGATTGTCTATCTGGTAATTTTGTTGTAATGATTAATGAATTAAGTGATTCATATTAGTGCCTAGAACAGTATCTGGCACAAGGTAAGAGCTCAATAAATAAATTAATTAAATAAATACAAGTTAACTAATATTATCTTTTATGACCCATAAAGGCAAAATGTTTCTCAAAATCAGAATCTCAACAGGGATCAAGCAAAAATTCTGTGTGCTTAAATAAATTAATTTTTATCACCTTCCCTCATACATTTCCCACTCAAAATAATCTCTTCTAGGGACCATGCTGCAAAAATTTGTATTTCAAATAAGGATTCATTCAGGCACTTAAGCATATTCAAATCTTCCTGCAGCTCAACTGCATTGAGAGGCATGTAGGATGGCCCTCCATAAAAGCAGTAATAAAAGCCAGACTCTGAATTTCAATGAAGTGTTAAATGTATAGATGGTATCTGTAAGAACACACAGAAATTTCTATTCAATTTTTAAAACACCAAAACTCAGCACTTCAGTCACTGCCCCGAGATGCCACTCTTGAATTAATAGACATCTGACTCTACGAAAGCTTGTCTGGTACAAATCTTAGAGTGGAAAAGGGCCACTCTGAGTAGCCATCCACTCCTCTAGATGCTTCAAGTTCTGCTCCTGTATAAGAACAATAGTGAATTATCTTTGTGGAAGTAATTAGTTTAGTTTCCTATAATGATGCCTTCAAAAAACTATGATTTAAATCGTTTCTTTATAAAGAAGGCTTTACGTAAAAATGATCCATGTAAATTTTATTTAATCCCTTTATTAAAAGGTTTATTAATACAATTTTTAAGGTTTTTTACTGTCATTTACAGCTTTATATATAAAAAAAAAGGACCTTCAGGATACATGGTGTATGTATAAGTAAGTGTTAGAAAAAGAAATCCTTCCTCACTGATGATTTTTCATCATTATAATAACATTAATAACTATATTAACAACCATAACATCTATTAACATTTATTGAAATTTATGCAAAAGGTACTATGCCAACTGTTTGTATGTTTCCATAGTTTTTGCTCACAGAAGTCCTATGCTATAGACAGCATTCTTATCATAATTATCAGGCAAAGAAAGTAAGGTTTAGAAAGATTAAATGCTTTGGTCTAGGATTCTGAGATATAAGTGACAAAATGAAAATACAGTACAAGTTAATGTGATTCCAGAGCTGATTTTTTTCACTGTAAACAAAAGACTGACTTAAAGGGTAAAATTATGAGGAAAAAAATAATTTTAAATTAAATAAAGCAGAAGCCCCAGGTTTTTTGTATCACTTTCCAGAAAAACAGATCCATCTTTTCCAGTAATCATATTGAAAAGGCCTGCACAGACGGTACTGCTTTTGGAACCCTCTATTTTCTGTGGTCTTGCAGAGCTGGACTTCATTGCCAATAAGCATGCCTACAGAAAAGCCCAGGCAAAATCATTTTCTCTATGTGAAAAAATTATTCAGTGATGCTATAAAGGATCAAGTTATAATGAACCACATCAGTATAGTTTTTAAATCTGACTAGTGAAATGTTTGACAATGCATTTGCCAAGTGATGACTTTTAATAGTAGTGGCTGATATAGGAAGCCAGAGATTCAGTAGAAGAAACATGAGGAAGACAAGAGCAAGAGTTTATGTCCAGAGGTAGTATACTCTCTGGCTCCGACGGAGATGAAGAATATTGCAGAACACATCCTTGAGATGTCTTCAACCAAACTATTAGTAGATTATTAACTTATCTAAATCATTTCCCACAAGAAACCACAAATATTCTGTAAGAATTAAAGGTTTCAAAATACACAGAATCATCAGTGAGACAAATGCCACTAGTATTATTTATGGCTTATCTTAATACAAGAAGTTTGACGTCATAGAAAATGTATTGACTTTTGACTGTGGAAGAGGCACTTTGGAAATGCCTGTCCTCTTTATTGCAGATCAAATCTTTAAAAGCATTCCATAGCTACAAACATCTACCTGCCCACTGTGTTTAGAAAATGTTGACAAAAGACTGATTAATCATTTCATTGCTTTGTTCAAGTACAGGCATAGAAGGACATCAGTGAATGCAAAACCATCCATTGTCTTTGCACCACTTGTAAACGTACAAAGAGCATCTCCTTCTAGAATCTAGTCTGTTAGGGATTGCTTTCTACTTCTCTATCACCATGTCATTTACAGAATAAAATGCTGACAGCATTGTGATCTGTAGAGCTGGTTCTTTGATCCAATGTTTTGTCCAGTGGTTGGTACAAAGAGATGCAGGAACTGCTGAAGGGTTTATTCAATGACAAATAATGATACAAAAGTACCAACTTTAATGAGACTATTGCTCACCAAGTAAGTATCTAGGTGTCTATCTCATCTTGGGACACGTATAAAAATAATTAGAATTTGCTGTTCTTGGATGCCCTACTTTTCCCTTGGTATTGGATTCATACTATACAGAAACAAATGTTCTTATTCAGATTTATAAAGATGAGAAAACAATGACCAAGGACAACATATCCTTGGCAAGTTTTATAGCTCTCTACAATGCGTGGCATTGTTCAGAAGGCAGAACGCTTACATAAATGCCAACAGAATTCTCAATGGTTCTGTTGTTGATACCATTATAGGGAAAGAAAACATTATTTGAGCTAGGAAGATTTTGGATGTGTTTTCCAGAAAACTGAGCATTGTTAAGGGGTAGATGATAAGCAGAAGGATAAAATCTCTTCCAAGAACTCACTTGAATTCTGTGACATCAAAATAAAGTCTTCAGGGGAAGAAAGAAACTTCAAAAGAAAGGATCAACAATGAGCAAATGGATTCAATAAAATTATCAACTAGCTAGAAAAAATATCAGACTGCTGGAGAGGAAAAAAATGTGTGTCTGCAGAAAGATGCAAATCCATCATTGTGAGTGTAGGCCGGAGAGCAGGGAAGCCAGGAGGCTTCTGAAAGTAAAGATTCTCTCCAGGGAGGACCTGTTCTGAACCCACCATGAGAAGATCAGTGAAAGAAGCCAAAAAGAACTAATTTACACAGTTAGTCAAGAGTTGAAGGCCTAAAACTGCAGATGAGTCTGTTTAGTAGCATTTTAAAAATAATGTGTTGAGCTGCTATATAGGAAGATTTATGACTATACTGAATAATTGAAAGGGTGAACAGCAAAAGAAATGAATACCTATCTCTTCTCACCATTTGTGTACTGAAGAATAAAGATGTGTTTAAAATTGGCACCAATAAAAATAATCTTGAAGAGTGGGAAAATGTCAAGCAAATTGCATTCAGAAGTGATAGTTTCCAATTTGTTGGTTAAACCAAAAGTATATTGAAAGCAATTTAAAAAGAGTGAACAAGTTTTAGAGACTGAAATTAACATCTGCTATTAAAGCCTTACTATTTAAAATTATATTCAAGCAAAATTTACTTTAAATCAATGAGCTATGGTTTTGACAAAAGACAACATAGTCTCCTTCAATACTGTCAAATCTTGCATCTATATTTGAAATTTGATGATGTATTTATTACATAATAAATCCACTATCATTAATTGCCCACCTATTATGTGCTACTATGCTAGACGCTAGGTTAACACAAATATAATTTAGACATAATTCTCCATTACCTCACAATTTAATGGAAGTGAGATTCACATACACAATAGATTATAAGTACATATAGACTGCAATATTTTCACAATAAACCTATAAAGAAAATTCTATTAAACTGAAATAGAATTTGAATTAATATTGCCCCCATAGTACCCTTTGAAGAATAAAATTACTTTATTCTATTAGCTCCCATATACACAGGAACAAAATGACCTTTAGTCTTGAGACATAAGACAGGTACTATTTGATGGAGTATAAGATGTCAGGTGTGAAGACTGTATTATAACAGTTGAGTGAGTGAGTGATTGTTGAGAAATCCTCTGAGCAGGAAAAGAACAAGAGAGAAACAGTAAATGCCTACAAAAAACTGAGAATAGAAGAGAAATTCTTATGGGAAAAGAAATAAAAATAAAGAGGAAATAAACTTTATATATACTACATAAGGTTTCCTAAGGCCATCTTTGGTTTTCAAGAAATATAACTTGCATCATAAATCAACTGAATCTAGTTTTTATTTTGGTTGCTTTAAAATCATTAATAAAAATTTCAATGTTATAAAATATTTTTTGTAAATTTGTTTCTCACTTCTAAATGTTAACTTTTTGTAAAAAGCTTATTACTATATGCAGACAGGGACACTTAAAAAATATTCCTCATCAAGGTGAAAAAAAAATTTACTTACAATTATCTGAAATTTTTGAAGAGAAATATTCCAAAAGACTTAAAATACTTGCTGCCTGTAATTCTGGCTGTTTTTCTGATTTGTCCATGGGTAAAATATTTTTTCGTGAACTTTTACAGTCACAGAAACCAACAAAAGCAGTTTTTCGTAAATCAGAAGTGGCTGCATACAAGCAGATTTCTGCAAGAATTGTTGTATATAGATAGACCACATTCCAGGCCCAGGAAAAATCATCTGCTTTGCAGCTTTCCTCCTGAAATGAGAAAATAGGTATTAGATAATCAAAATATCTTCTGTCATAATTAAGTACTACATAGAGTACTTAAAATAAGTGTCTTCCAATTTTATGGAGTTGTTAAAAGATCATAGCAAACTAATATTTCCAAGTGTATTCATTAAAAACATGGGTAGATTGTATAAAACAGTTCAGAGAACAAAAAATATAAATAGATAATAAGTATAGAAAGAACAACTTTTCAATTTCCTTAATAGTCAATGGAATGAAAATTAGTTCAATGACATACCATTTTCCACATTATGTTAGAAAAGAATCTTTTTGATATAAAGCTCAATTCTGGTGTTTAGCACCTTCCTATACTTTTTTTTATAGAAATGGAAGAAAGTTATATCTTCCGGGTAGCAATTTAGACATCTTTCCCAAGAACTTTAAAAGAAAGTCTGTAGTCTTTCACTCAGTAATTTTATTAATCTTTTCTAGATAAATATATAGAAATATAAATATGTTATGTATGAGAATAACCATTCAATATTATATGTAATTAACTATGAACAATTAGAAACAAACTTAATATTCAACAATAGAGAAATGGCTAAATAAGTTATCTCATCCCATTATGTAATATTATATAATGACAATATACCTTGTTTATGATAAATGGTAAATGGTAAATGTACATGTATATTTAACTTAAATTATTATTACAAAGTTACATATATTACATGCTCCAATATGACATATAATTTAAATAGTGGCAAAAATAAAATATGTTCCTAATCAAGTCTCTTTTTACATCAAAAGTAGCAATGTTGTTACCTGATTCTGAACAGATATAATGCTTGAAAGAAAATCTCTCACTAGGTCCATTAAAGCTTTCAAGCAGGCCATGTTTAATTTGGCAGCCTCCCCTAGGATCAACAAAGCCAGTACTGAATCCAACCTGGAAATTTTATGAAAAAAAAAGAACACAGATTTTAATGGGAAATAATGATAATTAATTTTTTAATTAAAAAAGTCATAGGCCAGAGGAAATGAACGTCAAGACTACCAGATACCTTTATTTTCAATACATATTGGTATTGAGTGGCACTGATTATGGTAAAAGTCTACAAAAAAAAGCCACATTTTGGCAAGATGTTTGACTTCAGAGTAGTGCTCTGACAAAGCTCTGAGAGTAATAAATACCACAAATGGTCACATTTCTTCATAGATCCTGAATGACAAGCAATCAAGGGCTCTGAGTCTACAGAGTGCCCTCAGAATCTTACAATAGGTTTTGATTTTTAACTTTTTGCAACTGATTCCATGGAATGAATTTCAAGAGTGTTTCCTTCTCAAAACTGAGAATAAATAGAAGAAATAACCTTCTAAATATTCCAAGAGTTCAGCATTATTTGATTTTTCAAAAAGTACAATTTCTTAAAATCAAATTTATATTTGACATGAATCAAAGACTGTTAAGTAATATTTTCCAAAATACTATAAAATAACTGGGAAATCACATAAGAATTTGTTAGCCATAAATAGATATATACTTTGAATTTTTCAAAAATTTATATATTTAGTGCTATTTTACCCAACTAAAAGAGACACAGTGTGAAGGAGAACTGAAAAGAATGCAAATGTATTATAAAATCACTTCTATATATAGCTGTTTATTGTCTTGATTTATAGGCCATTAATACATTTAAAAGTTAGTATATTTTACAAGAATATTTGAATTTCACAACTGTGATATTTCAGAACAATAAGTTCAGGTTCATCATCACTTTCAAAAGGAAACACCTCTGATAATGGAAATTAAAGACAATTCTTTATATTTGAATAAAGCTTTACAGATCTCAATGTGCTTTCACATAAATTATCTCATTTGATTTGAACAATTATTTTGAACACATTTAAGACCTTTCAAAATGTATCTATACATACACACACACATATAAATATATATATAGGAAAATTGAAACATTAAATAGGTCTCAGAGGCTTGTCCAAGCTCACTTTTTAAGCTAGCTTAACTGTAACTCAAGTCTTCTCCGACCTAGGGTATTTTCTGTTTTACAATTCTGCTTTTCCAAACCTTTATACAAGTACATCAGTTTTTAACCATAGTGTGGCAGGTGCTGCCTATTGCCCTCCTTAATATCATCTGTCTCGTTCTTCCTTTCTAAGAACCTAAATTTTGTTCAAGATGGCAAAATGCTCAGTTAAGTTTGTCTCCTCAAGATGGAATGCTCTGAATCTTGATTAGAGTAGTAGTTACATGAGTGTATATATTTGTCCAAGATCATAGATATGTGTATGTAAAATGCATAAATTTTATTGTATCTAAAGTATATCTCCATAAATTTGATTTAAAATTGACTTCCCAGACTACCTTGAAGCTTAGAGTAGCTATACAATGTAGATTTGGTTAATGAGATATAAATGAAAACATGTCATGAAAGGCTTCCAGGAGGGCTATTATTTTTCTGGTTAAGAAAAAATAAATAAATGTAGATAACAGGTGTTTTTTTTTTTATTTTTCTTTCTCTCTTTTGCTCACCCCCTTCTTCCTGCTCGGAATACATACATGATACCAGAAGGCAGAATAGCCTTTTTGCAACAATGATGATGAACATCACATGCTAGGGATGACAGAAAAGGAAGCTGGAGAAGCTTGGGGCTTGAGGATTTCCTAAGCACCTGCATTAGTACTGCACTGCTCGCCACATGCAATAAATATAGCCCTATATGGTTAAGTAACTGTAGTCATGTTTCTGTCACATACAGAAGATCAAATCCTAACTGATGCACTTAACATGATGTTAATGAGCATGAACTTTAAAATCAGAAAAATTAAGATGAACTCTTAGCTCTGCCACTAATTAAGCATACGATGTAGGGTAATTTATGTACCCTACCTCAGTCTTTACTTATCTATAAAGTAAATATAGCAAAATCTACTTTTCAGAGACAACTGTGAGACTTAAATGAAACACTCTATGTAAAATGACTATGTTTGAAATGCTAAACAGAGTTGAATTACAAACATACTATATCCTCAAAGTTAAAAGATACAAGTTTCGTAATTTTCTTTCTCTATAAAGTTCTAGAGTGACTGAAAGAAGAGGTCCAGATGACCTCCAAGATGGAGAATGAGTCATTTTTCAGAGTGTTTATCATTCATACTTTACAATAGGGTCAAGTAAAAGGGAGGCTACTCATCGAATTCATAAAACTTATATTCCCCTAAATATACTTCAAAATCACAAGGTTTTGGTCCTTCTGTTCTCTGTTAAGTCTAGAAAATTGTAGCTAACCTAGGGTACTCTCATTTCATGAACTATGGATTGAAATAGATCCATCAGTGTCAACTACCTATGGTAGAAAAATGCTTCACCACAAACACACTATTTTCAATCAATGTTGCTGATTGCAAACTTTTCTATAAGAGAAAATGCCTTCACCAAAAATAGAAGCATCAATACTTATAAGTTGGAGTTTGTTAAAAAGAAAAACTGAAAATCAATGCACACTGAAAGAAGAACTTAAATTGGATTAGGCTAGAAATTTTAACAAAGCAATAGCTTCTTTGTGAATTTATTATAATACAAAATGTCTCAATTATCAGTACATTGACTTAATTTTGTGTTGCCATGAAATTAAATATGTACAAAGTAATTTATAACTATTATAGATTTTCCCTAATTTTTAAATAAAGAAACTAAGCCAGAAATTTACAGTCTTGTCTAAAATAACTACACACACACACACACACACACACACACACACACATTTATAAAGAGGTTAGGAACATCAACATTCAAAAGCTTTCCTAGATTCTTCTTACTCTTCTATACCTGTTTCCTCAACAAGCAGGTTGTTGTTTTTAAAAGTGGAATTAAATTGTCCCCAAATAGTTACCCTTACACAACTTATTCCAACCTTATAATAGACATTTCGGAAAACACTGGCAATGTCAAAAACCCTCATGACCCTAAAAACTGTGAAAGCGAGGTCATTAACAACAGCAATTTATAGGGAATTTCCACAAACCATAAAATTAATGGAGCTGGATTAAGAAATGCAGTAAGGAGAATAAGGAGTACCCAAAAACCACTTCATGAAACACAGCAGTTTTGTTTCCCTAAAGAAAGTTAAAAGAAAAACACATCTTAAAGAAAAAAAAGTCTCTACTGTTTACCCTGTTTTCACAGAATCAGAGAAAGTACAGCCAATACTTCACCTGGTGTACTGATTTTTAAGTAGCCAGAGTATTATTTCTGTGCTTCATGCTCATCTCTCCATATTTATTCAGAGAAGACAGCATCCAGATGATTAAAAGGGATAGAAAACAGTACTTTTAGGGATGTGGGAGGGAGAAAGAGGGGGCGGGTGATATAATTTGAATACAGGAGTGCTATTTTGTCCTCTCAGGTAAACTATTAATGAGTAAGGAGAATACAGAAAACTCCCTGATAATATAACAGCTTGAGTATTGTATTTTTTAAAAACTTTGTTATGTATGCTGCGAACACAAACCTCTTATTTAAAAATATTGAGCTTTTATAGAGTATTCCCAGTTCTAGGATAAGTAAAATGTAAAAGTGGAGAAGAGGGACCTACATGAGACCAGTGAAAAATGTATCATAGTAAGAGCTAAAGAGAATGTAAGTCTTAATACTCAGAGAGAATAATAACTCTGAAAAGTATTTTTTACAGGAACCAGAAGATATTTTCACAAGACCCTTAAGCATCTTTAATAAAACTCAGGAATAAGAAACCATAATGAAAAGCCTTGATGCTGAGATGAAAGGTAGTATGGTAAGATAAAAAGAGATGGCAAGGAAATTAAAAATTATGACAATATAATTAAAATCCATAGTTGAAGAAGTTAGCTGAAGAAGTAACACTTCAAAGGGGGAAAACTTGAGAAATTTTTTCCATGCAGGAAGAAAATGGCAAGTTTAGACATATTGTTATCTAATTGCTATTGAAACAGCAAGAAGAAAGACAGAAAGAAAGAAAGAAAGAAAGAAAGAAAGAAAGAAAGAAAGAAAGAAAGAAAGAAAGAAAGAAAGAAAGAAAGAGAGAGAGAAAATTTTAAATTATGATGAAAAATGAAATCCAACTGAAGAAAAACCTTTCCATTTTCGAGAAGTCGAAATTTAATGCAAGCATCCACAAGAAATATATGGGTTTTTCCACCATTGTATAAAAAACAAAAACAAAAACAAAACAACCCTAAGCACAGAGAGGCAGGAGTTGGAAGCGCACGTGAACTATGAGTAGTCAATCAATGGGAGACCTTCAGAAAACGTAGACCAGAGTCATAGCATTTGTGCACAGCTTCGAATAGCAGGGGCTTCTCTCTAGGAAAGCAGAGGACTTGCCTCAGTAGCCTCCTGGACAGTGAGACAAGAAAGGGCATCAGCTAACTGTTGGCTACCAAATTACAAAGATTTTCCAAAAAATCCTGTGCTAAAAATTAAATAGGAAAAAGAGGAAGACTGGCTTTGAACATTTCATCATAACTCTAAGAAACATCATAGCAACATTTAGAGATTTGAGGAAGAAATTAAAAAAGACTGTGACCATAGAATTCTATTGCCACATAAAATGTATATTATACATTTTGATGGAAAAATAAATGTTAATAAATATTATAGCCAGCCAAGAGTTATAATCATGGGCTTAACTAATACAATAAGTATCTATGTCCATACTTAGAAATTTATTCAAGCCTACAAAGAAATTAATAATAATATTGAACAGTTTTAGAAGGGAAAATCCTAGTGTTAAATGGCTGCAAACAAGTGGGAAAAATAAACTGTAATAAGTGAAAGTAATTTTAAAAATATGATCAAATAATTAAATGCAAATATATAGATAACTCTTTAATGGAAAAAATAGAACAGTTTAAATAATTGTTTATAATGTTATCACAAACTCAAGATTATATTAACAGACTAGGAAGGGGAGAGTTAGTATAAATAAATTAGCCTCAGTCTTCACTGCACGTGGAGAAGAGGGTCGTCAGTATTTCATTCTATACTTTGACTATTTAGGAAAACTAGTTTAAAAAATACATTTATTGTGCCATTGCCTGATTTTTGAAACTCAAGAAACATGTATGACAAAAAGCTAGTCATTAGCAAGTCTGCTAAAAGGGTTTATTTATCCTGTGTATAGGACTTCATTCTTGGAGCTCCAGGAAAGCTGGTGGGAGGAATGAAGAGATGGAGTGTCCTGTATTATCAGGAAGGCATAGGTCACTAATTATTTCCCTCCACCCAGACTCATCAGGCACTTCAGGCTGTTTGGTGGTTGGTGGTAATTAATCCCAGTAGCAGGATCCTTCAGTCATCATTTTTGTTCTTATTTTTTCAATATTATGGCAAGTTATGAGACACTGATTGGGGATGCAACCCCTGCCGTGAAAAAACAGTTCTTCTTAAATAAAGTTAAGCTGGAGAGTGTTATGATCACATTACTCTGCAATCCTGGCAGCAGTGAATGACAGATTACTGAGGGGAAGGACTTAGGGAAAGGAGAGCAGTTAAGAAGCCACAACAGTCGTGAGACTATTAGGGCCCAAACCAAGGTTGTGACAGTAGGAACGGAGAGCAAGGGAACAGTTCTGACGTGCAGATAATGTGTGTGCAACATTCTCAGATACTGGATTGGATGGGGACAGTGAAGTGGAGGAGATAAAATGTCTAATTTGGTTAACTTGAGGAGAAGCTAGCGTATGCACTGAGGAAGAAATTAAGTAGGCAGAAGCCTGACTGGGGAAAAATTAGTTCAAATCTGAGCTAGCAGAACATGAAGTAACTAAGGAAGAATTAGATATAAAAGGTGCTTTTATATCACTTACTTAAATCTCCCCAAGATTCTTTGAGGTAGCTAATGTCTCTATACAACCGCTAAACAGACTCTGGTTCATAGTTCAGTGACTCATTCAAAATTAGACAGGTAGTAAAAGATAGGACTAATCTGATTTCAGGTTGAAATTTTTT
The DNA here is from genome assembly GCA_963574885.1 of Lepilemur ruficaudatus. NCBI lineage: Eukaryota > Metazoa > Chordata > Mammalia > Primates > Lepilemuridae > Lepilemur > Lepilemur ruficaudatus. The sequence continues at coordinate 46,987 of CAUYRT010055809.1, forward strand.
TCACTGCATGACGGTGTAGCAGCACATAAATTGCATATTTACCCTTGATACAGACTAAATGGCTCCAAGAATTAGGATTAATAAGAAATCCAAGAAATGAACCACAGAGGAATCAAGGAAATGAATGAAGAGTGAGAACCTACATTGACATTGCAGCTCTTGAAGAATGAAGGATTACTGATGCAAACTTTTATTTGAATAGTTCGGGTTAGACTGTCACAGGAATATTATAATTACTAGGGTCAGGCATATATACAATGTGGATGTCAATGAACTAGCTGGAAAGTAAAGGCTTTGCTGCCCATACAAAGCAGTTCATTCTTTGTTCTATTCATTTCAATGCAAACACAAACACTGTATAACTGGAAAACACTTGCCATGTCAAGATAGTTTTAAATTGTCAAGCTTTCTTGGAATGCATTCATGGTGCACATTAAATCGGCTATTTTGCTTTGGGAGATATAATTTTATATGTTATACTGCTCTGTTGAAATGCCATACTGCATTTCTCAGCCATTTTCATTGGCTAATAATTCAATTATAAACACAATTCATTATTTTCATGTTAGATTAGAAAGCTTTTTGCATTGACTTGAGCTATCTCCCCAGAGCAAATGGTGCAGTTCATAAAAGGCCAAACCACAGGGTGGAGCATTGAGAGTACGAAGCATCATATAAAACTGAACCATATTAAATGGAAATCTGCCTTCCAGCAAGCTGCTTATCTCCAGCTCCGGGCAGATAAAGGCCATACATGGCAGCTGGGAGGGGGCTCCTGCATTCTCTTTTTTTCTACTTCATCGTGTTTTTGTAATTTATTGTCTTCGGTACAAACTTTCCTCAGTTTTTCCCTGTCCCCCAACAAGGCTGCTCTAATTCTGCAATTGCCTTCCTTGACTCCTTTCATGGATCCTAAGCCTGTCCTTTTCCAGGCTCAGTTGAAACCACTTGCTTCTATTTGTTTCTTTTTGTATTGTAGGATCTTTATCAAGGGGATAAGAAGTCAGGCACAGAGACAGATGATGAATTACCTACTGATCAATAGCATCAGAAATGGACAGATGAGAACCATTTGACCCTATGGACACACACAGACATAATCAATTTTTGCCATTACAAATGAAATTTTTTCTGATATCTCAGTTAAATGGTCTGTCTCAGCTTTTAAAATCTCTGAACATTTATTTATCATGTTACTTTCCTAGGATGCACGGCAAATGAAATCCCTCAGCTTACTCCTGATATTGGTCACTTGGCATTGAATTTCAGGTATGAAACCACAGGTATCTTTGACCAAGTGTCACAATTCTAAGGCTATGGTCTAGCAAATCCTGACGCAGTCTTAATTTACCATTCGGGCCTGATGCCTCAATATTTCTATTTCATTCTAAATACATTCAATGTGTTTTCTTAATTGTTTGTACGTACCTAGTGGCACCTTAGGAGTACATGACACCAGTATTAAAATTTCCCCAGAAATGTAAAAATATTTCTGGTTTGATTTTCATAATTATATCACAGTTCGTTTCCTCTTATCTGGGGTGATGGCCTCTTGAAAGCTGTATAGACTGTTACATATATAAATTAAATACTTTATAAGAATAAAAGTTAATTTTTTAATACTGGTATAATATAATAACAGAATATTCAAATTGCTAACTTAAAGAAACAAATTATTCTTTAATGTCAACAGTTTTTGTTTACTAGTCACCTTTAAGAAAGATTAAATCCTTTTCTTAAAATAAAAATTATAAAAAAACAGAATCAGACTATAATCAACAATAAGTTGGGGTATACTTTAAAATAACTAAAAGAGTGAAAATTGGAATGTTCTTAACACAAAAAAATGATAAATGCCTGAGGTGATGGATACTCCAATTACTCTGATTTGATTAATTCACACTGTATGCCTATATCAATACATCACGTGTACCCTATAAATACATACACTATTATGTACGCATGATAATTTAAAAAAGCTATTTGGCAGTACTCCTTTTAGCAATTATCTTTTCCTTTCTATTATAAGCAGTCACTGCTTTTTACTATTTTTTTCAATTTACCCCTTTGCTCATTGAGTATTTTCTAAACTCTACCATTCTCTCCTTCATCTGTTTTCCATAATATCCTCCCAGAAAAAGAAAAGTCAGGATTCTGTGACATGGTATCTCAAAGCAGTTAACTGCTTAACAATGCAGCCAAAATGACAGTGGAATGATGCACTGGAAAGAGTGCTATATTGGGATACTGAAAATCTGGTTTCAGTCACTACTGTTATTACTACTGACAGAGTTAATAAACATAATAACACACATGGCCTCAGTTTCTTCATTTCTAAAATAAAAATTGTTTGTATTAACGCTAATCCCTTTAAATTCTATAAAACACTAAGTATAAAAATTGCTTCATAAATGTTCACAACCTTACACACAAATCATTAGTAAATTAAATAGATTTTGATAGAATACAGTAAAGCATAAAAATTGGTTAAAGAAACAATTAATTGGCTTCCAGAATTAGATATCTTAATCAGCCACTGTTACTATTTTAGCACTTATTAAAACTTGTTTGCATGGTAATTATTAGAGTACTTTGTAAATAAATTTGACAAAGGCAAGCAATATTTACTTTTATATGTTAAAAAAACAACTTCTGTTATTTTCTAAACCAAGTTAGAGTTTTCCAGGAGCCAAAATCGTCCTAGTTGTTTGCCTTTTCAAAAATTAAATTATATATTGGAATCCCCTACAACTCATTTTCTGTAATTAAGAATGGTCTGAAAGAATCACCATGGCTTCCAGAATAGTGTAATTAGCAACAATGAGACCCTCTCATTTTGTTGTATTTAGGAGCTCTATATTAAGATACACTTGTTAAAATTATATTATGTTACTTATATAATAAATACTCTCTATTGCATTTTATTTTTGTATTTATAGATACTACTCTTAGTTTTAAAATGTAAAAAATATCACAATATTTGTCAAAATGCAATACTGAATGGGTTTTTCCTGTCAGACTATAAGACAAAATAAGTTCTTGATGAACTCTCATCTACACTAAGTCTTTTCAAAGAAATTCAGTAAGTTCTAAGCCAACCTCCAGAAATCTTTACTTTAAGTAGAATTCCACAAACTTCCAAACATAAGTGGGAAAATAGCTTTTGCTAATAAGGCATGCTCCAGATTCTCAGGAGGATCTGCAGTAGATTCTGAGAAACTTAGAATTTACATATGTAAAGACTCTTGGTGTAGGATGGGTTGCCAGAGGCTTAAAAATAACTGATATAAAAATATAATATAAAAGTAGCCAATAAAAAATACATATATATGGGAATTGAATTTTCAACTTGGTATAGCATGACAGATTATTATTATTGTTATCATTGAAAAAGAAATTCAAAACTCTAAGCCTCCTTGAATATTGGAAAAGAATGCCCTCTGTTCAATTTCCTCAGAAATAGTCCTTTAAAGTTCCTCAACATAATAAAGGCCATATATGGCAAGCCCACAGCTAATATCACCTTCAATGATGAAAAGCTTTCAGGAACAAGACAAATCTATCCACTCACTACCTCTATTCAACATAGTACTGAAAGTCCTAGCCAGAGCAATTAGGCAAGAAAAAATGAAGTCATCTAAATAGGAAAGGACAAAGTAAAATTGCCTGTTTCTGACAAAATGATTTTATGTATAGAAAACCCTAAAGAGTATACCAAAAATTATTAGAACTAATAAATGAATTAAATAAATTTGCAGGCAACAGAATCAACATACTAAAATCAAAATCATTTCTATACACTAAAAACAGATTATATGTAAAAGAAATTAAGAAAATCTCATTTGCAATAGCTTAAAAAATACTAAAATACTCAGGAGTAAATTTAATCAAGGGAGTGAAAAATCTGTACACTGAAAATTATAAAATACTGATGAAAGAAACTGAAAACTAAGCAAATAAATGGTAAGATATTCCATGTTTATGGATTGGAAAGATCATATTGTTAAAATGTCCACACTACCCAAAGTGATCTATAGATTCAATCCAATCCCTATCAAAATGTCAATGTCACTCTCCACAGAAACAGAAAAAAATTGTAAAATTTGCATAAACCCATAGAAGCCCCTGAATATCCAGAGAAATCTTGAGCAAAACCAAACAAAACAAAACCAAAAACCAAAAACCAAAAAAAAGAAAAAATAAATCACAATACTTGATTTCAAGATATATTACAAAGTTATAGTAATGAAAACAGCATGTCATTGGCATCAAAACAGACACATTGACATCAAAACAGACACATTGACCAAAGGAACAGAATAGAGAGCCCAGAAATAAATCCACACATTTACAGTCAATTCATTTTTGACAAAGGCTCCAAGAGTATGCAATAGTCTCTTTAACAAATGGTGTTGGGCAAACTGGATGTACATATGCAGAAGAATTAAATTAGACCCTAATCTCATACCATATGCAAAAATCAACTAAAATGGATTAAAAACTTAAACATAAGACCTGAAACTGTTAAACTACTAGAATTGAAGAAACTACTAGAAGAAAACATGAGGGAAAACTCCACAAAATTGACCTGGGCAATGATTTCTTGGATATGAACCCAAAAGCACAGGTAATAAAAGCAAAAACAGACAAAACAGGATTGTATCCAACTGAAAAGCTTCTGCATGGCAAAGGAAATACTAACAAAATAAATAGACAATGCAGGTATTTTGAGAAAATATTTACAAACCATGCATCTGATAAAGGGTTAATATCTAAAATATATAAGGAACTCAAACAACTTGATAACAACAAAAACAAAATACCCAATTAAGAAATGGGCAAAGGACCTGAACAGACATTTCTTAAAAGAAGACATATAAATGGCCAGCAGATATAAGAAAAAAGGGATCAACATCACTAATCATCAGGAAAATGCAAATTAAAATTACAATAAGGTATCACCTCATACCTGCTAGAATGGCTTTTATCAAAATGATAAAAGATAACACGTGTTAGGATGTAGAGAAAAAGGAACCCTCATACACTGTTGGGGGGAATGCAAATTAGTACAGCCATTATGGAAAAAAGTATGAAGATTCCTCAAAAAATTAAAAATAGAATTACCATATGATTCAGCATTTCCACTTCCGGGTATAGATTTTTAAAAATGAAATCAGTATGTTGAAGAGATAACAAAACTCCCATGTTCATTGCAACATTATTCACACTAGCCAAGATATGGTATCAACCGAAGTGTCCATTGATGGATGAATAGATAAAGAAAATGTGGTATATACACACAATGGCATACTATTTGGCCTTTAAAAAGAAAAAAATTCTGTCATTTTGACAACATGGATAAACCTGGAGTACATTATGCTAAATGAAATACACTAGGCACAGAGAGACTAATACTGGATGATCTCACTTAAATGTGGAATCTAAGAAAATCGAACTCATAGAAGTAGACAGTAGAATGGTGTGAGGCTGGGGGTGCGAGTTGGGGAGGATGTGGAAAGGGGAGATGTTAGTCAAAGGGTACAAAGTTTCAGTTAGATAGGAGAAATGATCTATTGCACATCATGGTGACTGGAGTAAATAATGTACCAAATATTTTAAAATTGCTAAAAGAGTGCATTTTAAATGTTCTCACTACAAAGAAAAGGTAAGTATGTGAGGTGATAGATATTTTAATTAACTTGATTTAGTCATTCCACAAGGTATACACGTATCACATTACATTGTACCCTATAAATATATACAATTATCTGTCAATTTTTTAAAAAGTCTTTTTCCATTGAACTCAAGCCAAACTACGAATCTTCTTTTTCCCTTCTTAAATTAGCAAATGTATAGGAGGAAACTAACACTTATCTCCCAAGATTCATCGTTGTTATATATTACAAGTAAGGAGTAAAGAAATAGAATATTAGTATATTTTCTCCAAAGATAATAAATTGCACTTCATTGTTTTTGTTTAACAACTTGGAAAATAATGGATGTTTTCAATGCAAGAATAAACTCCTTATCAATAAAAAATTTCATTTAATAAAAGCAAATTACGCAGTACAAGAAAGCACACCTAGCAAAACAAAAAAAAGAGATAAGAACACTTTATTGAAGAAATGAACTAATACAAAATATATAAATTGCCCTTGCCTTTGGAACTGAGATTATAAATTTTTTTCATAGTCAACTGAGGTGTGATTAACATTTAGGTACAAAGGTTATTTAACATTTAAACACAAAGTTTTTTCCATGAGTTACTTTGAATTTATAGGCTCACCCTTACCAGCATTTCTTTTGAAGCTGTGTTTTATGGAAGATGAGATGTTCAAGCACGTTATTCAACTCAGGACTGTTATTCTGAACACAAGACCAAGCAGCAACGCAGTGCCAGAGCAGGTGGTTAACTTCGTATCCTTTGTGATTAAGGTGCAAATGTTTCTGGAGTTAAAATACAAAAATATATCTGAGAAAGAGTTCTCTGACTTAAACATGAAAATAAATTTTATTTTCTTACATTTTGTTTATTCTCTTACACTTTGTTTCACCCAGTTGAACAATTTACGTAAGTGTATTTCTGTTAGAATATATAGTTAACCTGAATCCAATGTATGTGCTTTTCACGTGGATCCCTTGTGTTCAATGATATCAGTTTTATTATATGACAAAAATCTTGCATCCCATAAGGGATAAGGGATAATTATTAGACACAATTGTATTTCTTGGAGTCTGTGTAACAGGATAGTTTGAACAAAGATTTAACAGCAAATTAGGTTTCAAAATGTGTATTTCCACTTTAAAAAACAAAATATATACCTAACAGGACATGGTCAATGTCTATTAAGTAATTATATTTAAAGCCTACAAATTCAGATAACAAACGGTCTGTTTGTTTTTTCTTACAGTGCTTCTCAACAGTTTTATCAGTTAATTAGTTTACTAAACTAATTGGCAGACAATGATGACACAGCACTCTGAATTTTTGTCAGCAAAGATTCAAACACATGACCTGTGACCTCAGATTGTTAACTTAGTTGATATTTTGTACTTTTATTTTTTAAAAAAATACTCAGAATCTAAAGGACTTTGTAATTCTTATATAAAACAGTATCAGGAATACAATTTAAAGATAATTTTCACGTTGAGTGTTCTTAAGACAGAAAACCAGAAGTTCGTATATAAATTTTAAACTAAGACATTTTAAGTTTAGTAAACTGGTTAAGTTCCACAGACATGCATTGCTCTACTTTATGTCAGGAACTCTGTTAAATGCTGGAGATAAAGGCACAAGGAAGAGAAAGTCTGCACAAGGCTACTAACTTAGGGGTACAATAATTCGGAAAAACAAATGAAAAGAAATCAGTGCTTAGAATGTTAGAATATACTATAGAAAAACGCTATTCTAAAATAATGCAAGGCATCAAATTGAGACATGTTGATTTCAGTAAATGTACACATAACTACGTGTTCTGCCTTGTGTCAGAGCCTACCCAAAAAGTGGAACCCACATAGATAAAATTCTTTCCTCAAATTGCTCTAGGTGTTTCAGCCTGGATGCTTGAACATGCTCATATTGCAAACTTATTCTGAATGAATATGTTTGGAAGTTTGAGATGGCTTAACTAGTTAATTTAAAATAATATTTTTTCCTCTTTAAATCAAAGATATTGCATGGCTACATAGACTATTCAGTTAGGTCAAAAATTCTTATGTTAACACACCTATACACCATCACCAGTGAAAATTCCTGAAAGCACTAGGTAAAGAATATATCAGAATTTAGACAATAAACAAGATTTAAGCTTTGTTTTCAATTTTATATGATGCCATTTTTACTCATCATTGAGAAAGAAATAAAGCAGACTCTGATGTCTGGGATTGATTTGACATCATATTATTACAAGCTGGTCTGACACTCATAGCCAGGTCATTTTGATCTCCTGTTGGACATAAACTCACAAAATAGCAACCTCAGGCAATATTATTCTGATGCCATGATAAATAAACACAGCTACCTGACAGTTGTTTTTCTAAACACAGACATAAAGTCACTCACTGTGCCATCCACAAAATACCCAATCACAGAATTGCCCCTACTTTTTGACAGCATCTCAAGAGAACCCCAACTTCCTTAGTGTCTCCCCTTCTTACCCAAATAAAGCCCAAATCTTATAATTGATTCCTTCTAACATCCTCTTGCTAAGACATCCCATGGTTCCTTGTGGTGTGTATTCTCTCTCTCTCTCTCTCTCTCTCTCTCTCTCTCTCTCTCTGTCTCCAAGTAATAAATGCAAATTGCGTAACTGCCCGTGTGCTCCTGCTAGCCTTTGGCTGCAGGGCATTGACATTATCAAGAGAAAAGGAACCTGCCACGCCTGTGAATTTTCCAGATCAGTGAGGCTTATTACTTACCCTCATGCATTTTATGTATTTCAAGCATTTACATGGAAATCTTGCTAAAGTTTCTTCCCTGATTTTTTCAAAAGAAAAAATAAATTTATTGGGCTTAGATAAATTGATATGATGATGATGACCATGCAATGTAATACTATCGTCACGTAATCATCAGTGCAGAAAGCAAGAGGGAGCAATAGTCTGAGCGTCATTAGGTGGTGCAGAAGTCTGTGCCTTTACACTACATCAATCCTACTCAAGGAGGCTGGCAGGTAAGTGCCATTCGCAAACTATTAACAAGAGTACAGAAATTAAGAATACCTATTTAAAAATTTGTGTAACAATTTGACAGGGTAATAATATATATTCAGTCTAAAAAAATCAAGGTTTGTGTTTTTCATTTTTTCAGTAATTTGTTCTTACATTTTACAAAATCATCAGTCTGTGATGGTTTGAAAATTAAACAAAAATTTTGGGAGGTATCTTTTACCATAGTTTGAAAAGCACTGAGCACTGCATTAAATGACTCCCAGAGAATACTTTTTGCTCCTCCCTCCTTACCTTTTTCACTCCTCTTTCTTGGCTCCTAGAATCACTTCCTGTAATTCTTCCATCTCTCTCCCTAGGTGTCCAGCTTTGGACTGCCAGTCACTGCTTGTGAAAAGACTACTTTGAGAAGCCCTCCTACAAAGTGTTGTTAATCTACTGTCCACTAAGAATTCATATAACCACACCAGCTTGAATTTTATGTAAGTTTAAGTACATAAACTTTTGAGTGTCTGACCAGGCTCTCTTTTATAACAGAAATGAGCTTTGAAGCATGGGCTCTGTTTTGCCTGCTCAGAAACAGCTTTCTAGGTTTCATCTTGTTTTCACTCATTTTGGGGATGGTTGACAATGCCAGGAAAGGACCTCTCAATACAAATGTATTAGCTGGATAATAAGACATGAATCATAGGATAAGGCTCCTAATTTTAAAGAACCTGTTTCTCAGTATAATAGTAACCATTTAGAATTACAGTATAGCACAAAATATCCCAAATGTGGATAATACCTTTGGCTTTGCAAGTACTTAAAGTGTTAGAGGATGAGATTGCTAATCACATTAGGATATAAATTGTGTGTTTGCTAGTTTTCAGAGAACTATTTGGACTTTAGAACAGATGAAACTATTTAATAAAGGGTCTACTGCATTTTAGCAGAGTTTAAATCTACCTTCTGCAAAGAACTATGTTACTATTACCATGTGACAACCATGCTTAGAAAATTCAGCTTTTCTAGTGAGCAACGGACAGAGCGGATAACTCAATCCAGCGTTCTGCAATCCACAGAGCTAATTAAAGTACCATTTGTCAAAGTCAAAGGAAACCCTGTATCTGGATCACTTAAAAGGACATCAAAGAAAGAAAAGGGGCCCAATAGCAGACCAAAGGAAATTTCCTATTCTTAAATGGAACCCACACCCATATTGTGTATATCCTAAGGTATCATAATAGTCTCAAGAATTTTTAATGCAATTTTAGCAGAATTTTGACAAGAAATTGTTTTTACTCCAATGCACATAAGCATATAAAAAATGAAATATCTTACAATGACCAAAATGTGCTGCCATGGACTTTTCAGTATTACCAGAGGATAAGGTCTACATTAATAAATTCACAAACCCTCTACTATATTACATACTAATTAGGGAGAAAGGATGAATATAAATGTATCTTTTATATTCTCAGTTTTATCTCTTTTTTTTTTTTTTCACTTTCCTTTCCCAGAAGGTGAGAGAGTTGAGTATTGAGGGGCAAATACTCAACTGAACTGGAGAGGCTAACTTAGATTAAGCTCTACTGGAGAAATTGGGCTGAAACTGGAGAACTTCAAGACATGCAATCAAGCACTAAATCAGTGTTGATTAGCCAATTCAGCAATTTTAGCAACACTTTGGTTACACTATCTTATATTTATAGTCAATGTATCATAAGGTATTAGGAGGAGAAAAAGAAGGCAATAAACCTGATAAACCATAATCTGTTATAATCCCCTTATAGGATTACGTGGATAGAGTTAAAACAGAATTTAGAAGAGATTGAAACTATGTTTTGTTCTACAAAGTAGAAAAGACACAGAGAGACTCAATGCCTTGTCCCACTCTAAACTGATACGTTCTTTTCATGTGTTAACATTTTTGCACTTTCCAGTTCAGGCTGAGCTGTACAGCAGTAAGCTTCCATTTGCTTGCTGTGTGTGTGCACCAAGAGTGACAAAAATGGATTTCTTTTTACAAAACATCAGAATCAACATGGACAGCTGCCTGCTTCATAATCAGAACATTTATATTGCCAAGATTTCATAGAATGTTATTTGTTTAACACATTAACTGTATAAAACTCATGTGAGTTGTATTTAACTCATGCTGGTTTTGAGCCCAGGGCCTCATGCAGCACATATAATTCACACATCTCTTTACCTTGGGAGCACATAAGTCATGCATGGAAAACAATAAAAAAATAAATTTTTCATTAAATTAGAAAGGATCATTTTGTTTTCAAAGCTTTTATTCTATTTTCATAATAAAACACAGTGGCCCCAAGGGAAAAAAAAAAAATTTCTAGTGTGGCAGTCAATGTGCTAACGGAAAAACACTCCAATTACTACATTAAATCAACTTAATCAAATCCTTAGATGAAAATCATTATATTTAACTGCCTAGGTTAAAGTGGGTGCCTAAATACATTTTTCAATAATCATTATTTACATTTGCATAGTACTTAATAATTTACAAAGCACCTGATATTTTGCAATCTTTACAACAATGCTGTAGAAGAGTTAGGGCAGACATGATGATGCTGATGAAGACTCTAAAGATAAGTAAATGGAGATCTGGAGAGCTTCATGGACCTCCTCCAGATCACAGAGCCAAGTGGTGAGTAGGTTTGTTCTCTTCATGATCAGTGTTCTTTCTGTGCTCAATACTTTACGTTATATACTTACTGTTAAAACATTTCTCAAACTTAAACACAGATACCTTTTTTGCACAAGGCAATTTGTGGTCATTAGTAATTATAACTAAAAGTTTCAATTTATTTAGCAAATATCACTTTTTATATAAGTGGTTCTCTGGTAATGAGCCAAAGAGAAAACACTTATGCCTAGAAAGTTTATAAATAGATGTGGTTTAATGTTTTTTCTTATATATTTAATTTATAGTTAATTTTAGAAAGGGCCTAAGGGAAGCATGGGGAAAACTGTGAGGTAACACATAAATAAAGAGAATCTTCCTTAAATTTCCTTAAGTATTTCAACTTGTATTAATTTTTTCCTTTGTTTAGAAGTTGTCAGAAAAACAAATTTTCTATTTATAAACCATAAAATAATAAGTTTGCTAATAAAAACAAAAAAAATTAAGGTTTAGAAATGCTCACTGCTGTCTTTTGGAAAATGTGTGGGGAAGGAAAATTAAGACTTTATTAATCCCAAAGGTTGAAGTTTGTCTTTTGACGTACATCAGTCTATAAGGTATATGCACAATTATATTGCTCACCATATTCGTGTTTGCATAATTACAGTTTGTTATATATCAAGGAATTATATAATTAGGACAGATGGTTTTCTCTAAAGTTAATTACTAATACCTGATTTATAAATTAAGAGATTTTCATATTCTACGGATTTTTTATCAATTTAAACTATTTTTAAGTTTTCAGTTGATTTTAATAGCATTTTAATTGTTATTGCATATAAATTATGAAAACATAAGAGTATTACTTTTATGAATAACCTGCACATTACACACTTTCCCTTTAATAAAAATATAATATCTTAAAATGTTAATTTATAAGTCAGTCTAAATTACGTCACAATTTTGAATTAAATAGCTGAGATGGAATTTATGAGGGAGAAGGTATTATGTCATTACTCCATTTAAAGTAGTTGTGGCACATACTGATGTCCCACTACTAATCCTATTAACTACTATTCAGGAAATATGCATATGGTTGCATGAAATTAGTATTTTTGTGTTCACTACTCCCCCAGCTAAACTCATCTTCAGCAATGCTTTCTGAATTCACAAGCGCAATGATTAAATCACAGTAATCTTATCTGACGCATTGTGCAAAAGGACATACCCACCATATCAGATCACCCACCATATCAGAATCTATGTTCTCATATTTTTCCTCATTTTCCACAGGACCAAAGATTGATTCAGAAGGCAGTTCTCTTTTACATATAATTTCCGAGGTTTTCAGAATGAATTGCACATTCGAAAAGATGTTTGGGTACTTGTGATACGATTCTTCAGAGAGAGAAAGTGCTATTGTAAGAAAAACCATTTGAGAGAAATATTTCATTATTATTTTGCATTGTGTTTCATTTGTCTTTTAGTTATTAAACCATAATTAAATTAATACTTAGATGTAGAAACTGCTGTACAATTCCCCATCTAGTCAAGATTTATAATGTTATGTGCGCCCCCTGATGGTACAACGTAAAACTACAAGGTAAATAATTCGTATTTAAGAGTTGGTCTAATTCAGAACAGCAACTACGCAACGGTTGAATGCCCAATTAAATACAGTTACTGCTCAACAAAGCCTGGAAGCTTCCAGATGAAAATAAATCAAGTTATAATAGACACTCTATTCATAATAGACACTTTGAAATTGTAATCCTACAAACAAATCAATGTCATTGATTCTAACCCAACATTCTCCAGTTTTATTTCTTTTCAGGATGTTTTTATTGATTTTTCAAAGTATATATTTTAAATATAGGCAAAAATTATGCCATTTAACATAAGACTATGTGATATTTGACAGAATCATCTTAGTACTGTTCTTTATATAAACTTTTAGACAATCTTTGTGTTGCAGTCCATCTACACAGTGGAAAAATTGGTCATGAGAATTCTTCTACTGGACAGCTATGTGGATAGGTAGCAGTTGCTAAAAGCCTCAGGTAGGAAACAACCAGTTGTTCAAAATAGAGATGTAACCTAAGGCTCTACTTAACAGTGTTTGGTAAAAAGGCAAAAGCTGGGGATTTTATTCTTATATGAAAGAAAGATGATAGTTTTCTTGGAATATGGTCACAATAATAAGCTAATATGAGAAGTTGAGATTTTATTTGAACAATTTTCCAAAATTTATTTACCACCATCGTCTGAATATATTAATATGATAAGTCATTATGCTAAACATTGTGAGGCATTAAGAAGAAGATTTATAATTTAATTAAGAAATCAAAACAAATGATATGGTAGACAAGAATTCCTATACCATCAGTCTGTAGCTTCCCCCTGGTTCCATACCCCATCAGGACTTACAGTAGTGGTGCAGATGGATCAGCCTCCACAACTTCTGCTATTACTTTTTATTTCCTCCTCCATGACTTTTTCCATCAAATATTATCTCCTTTTTTAAAAATCTTGTGTCTCCTTTCCTTATCCTACAACATACTAATCTTCTCTTCTTTTGACCTGTTTTTTTTCATGAAAACTATTCACATATTTATATGTCAGCATAAAAATTTATAGCCAAGCTGATTTGAACTAGTTCATGATCTTCTTCTTGTGCTTAAATTTTTCCTCACTGTGTATTTACCTCCAATCTGAATTTTTCTTCCACCTCTCCACTGGAGATGCTCTGTAGACCAATAATAACTTTCTGATTGTAGAAAGCCATCACCATTTTTTATACCTCCTACAGTTTAATACTTCTATGGGTCTTGATGGTGTTGATCTTCTTGAAACTCCTTCCTTGGATGTCATCACTCCTTCCTACTTCCCTTACTTGTCTTTTACTGGGCTCTATTATACCAATAATCCATTAAATGTTTGTATTGTTAGAATTAGTTTTACCTTACCCCACCCCTCACCCTCAGGTTGTCTTAGCTGTATTAACATAGACGACTGTCAAATCTATATCCCAGGCAGACTTCATTTATTTCCCCAGTTTCAAACCTATGTTTTCATAGGTTTGCTGGGTACCTGAGTGACCTTAAAATTTAACATGTCCAATATTTTTCCAAAATTTTCCCAGTTCAGAACATCATTATCTTTTTCTAAATTTTAATTTAAAGAGGTTTATTCTGATCCAAAATATGTGTGACCATGGCCCAGTGAGCCACGCCTAAGAAGCCTTGAGCAAGTGGTCTCCAGAACACCATTATCTTGACCCTATTACTCACTATGCAAAACTTCAGCTTCCTCTTGAATTCCTCACTTTCCTCCACATATAGCTTAGAAATTGGCCACCAATTCCAGTACCTTACTAAAATATGAATTTAACTATCTCGAAATCCAGTGAGGTAGATACTATTATAGATAAGGAAATTGAGTCACAAACAAGCTCATACACTTGGTTAAGGAGGAAAGTAAAAAACTGAATGTAGAATGAGAGTTACTAGAGGCTGGAGCAGGAAGTGGAGGGGGGAGTGGAGGGAGTGGTGGGGAGATGTTAGTCAAAGGGCGCAAAGTTTCAGTTAGATAGAAGGAGTAAGTTCTGGTAATTTATTGCACAGCATGGTGACTATAGTTACTAATAATGTATGCTTCAAAATTGCTAAGAGTTGATTTTAAATTTTCTCATTGCAAATAAATGATAAGTATGTGGAGCAAAAAAAGCTAAACAAATGCAGTCTGGCCCAGAAGCAATGCTTTTCAACACTGCACCTATTATCTTTCATGAAATACAGTTTATGCGTTTTATAGTGACAGTTTGAGCTACTCAAAATATAACATAAAACATTTATAAGTATAAAAAATAAAAGATACTCTACCGTATAAATATGGTTGAAGCCTAAGTAAATGTTGCTTAAAACTTTCTAGGTGACCATGCAGGAAAAATATAAAAAGTCGTAAGAAAACCAAATAGCCAATCTGTCAAAAGAGAAGAGAAAAAACCATTTTTGTGTTGCATCAATAAATGTTTAAGAACCATAAGAAAAATAAAACATTTTATTATTACATTTACTTTTGATAGAACAATTTCAAGCTCACTTGATAGTATGTGTTTTTGAAATAACTTTAAAACATTTATATCAAGATTGAAATGCTGGTTCAGCCAAAAAACTTTTTATAAATCATCCCTGCATTACATATAATGACCAATACTGAATGCTATTTTGTTCTATGTCCTTTAGAACAATATTCTTCAAATTGCAAGTCATGCCCCTTAAGTGACTCATGAAATCAATTGAGAGATTTTTAAATAAAATAAAAGCAAAGAGAAAACATTACAGTATATTGCACAATTCCTTGTTTCAGTATAAAAATGATTATATATTATGTGTTTGCTCTATTGCAATGCAAAGGATATTTCTTCCTATGGGCCTCAGTCAAAACAGTTTGAAAAACACTGCATTAGATAGTGTTGAGAACTACTCTGCTTGTGCATATTAATAGGATGCTGTACTAAGCTTCTTATTCTTTCATGAAGAAAAAAACAACCCTCACAATGTCATTACTAAATAACCATTGTCAAATCTTACTTTCGTCAAGTTTAAAACACATACACAGCTAAAAATAGTTTTATATAGACTATATAAAATGGAAAGTCTGCAAAAATATATGATTTGCAAGATTTAAAAAAAAAACTAGCAAAAACACTGCAACTATAGAAATAAATGGAATACAAGTTGCCTAAGTTGCTAAATCATGGAGAAGAACCAAATAATAATAGCTGTCCCTATCAAGTGTGTGTGTGTGTGTGTGTGTGTGTGTGTGTGTGTCTCCAAATCCTCTTAATAGCAATGCAGGATATTATTAGATATACCTGTAAAAATAAAATAAAACAAAAAGATGAATCTAACCAAGTCTCAGTGCTTCACCCCTGACTACTAAGTGAATAAGTGGCATTACTGGACTTTGAACCCAGGGAATTGTGTATTAAATCTCTATCACTAAAAATAACTTTTGAGAATACATCATCAATATTTGTAAATGTATTCATCAATTATAAACATGCAACATTTATAGACTTATAAAATAAAAAGTTTTTTTAATGAAAGGGCTGGTGAGGAGGGGGGTTCAATTTCCTTTTTTTTTTTTCCTTTTCAGACAGACTCTCACTCTGTCACCCTGGGTAGAGTGCAATGGTGTCCTCATGGCTCACCGCAGCCTCAAACTCCTGGGCTCAAGCGACCCTCCCGCCTCCTCTGCCTCCTGGAGTGCTAGGATTATAGGCATGAGACACCGCACCAGGCCTAAAAATAAAATGTTTATAAGGCATGCCCAAGAGGTCTCTTTGTATTTATCACTTTGTTATAGTACTGTGCTTCTCTAAGAGATTGAAGTTAAATGAGGAGGGATGTTAAATGAGCAGGGAGTAGATGTTAACAAATCATTTAAAAGACTATTGCAGGGCAGATGTGGTGGCTCACACCTGTAATCCTGGCCAAGGCGGGAGGATCACTTGAGCTCAGGAGTTAGAGATCAGCCTGAGCAAGAGCTAGACACCCATCTCTAGTAAAAATAGAAAAATCAGCCGGACGTGGTGGCATGCACCTGTAGTCCTAGCTACTCCAGGGGAGGCTGAGGCAGGAGGATTGCTTGAGCCCAGGAGTTTGAGGTTACAGTGATTACACCTCTGCACTCTGGGCTCGGGGACAGAGTGAGACTATATTTCCAAAAAAAAAAAAAAAAAGCAATATTCTAGATGACAATATTAAAGACAATAGCTACCATAGCTACAGACAATGAATGGCTAGTCAGAAGAGGGATAATTTAAGATTTTTCAAGGGATTATAGATATTGAAAGGAATAAAATTAATATTCATAAATTTAATATGGGACAAAATAGAAAATACATATAAAGCATGTCAGTCTGAACAATTTCTTCATTTATACCCCAATTTGGTCATGAATTTCACCGGACCCAGAAGCTATCCCTAGTTATAGCTATGCTTGAAAAATGGCTTTAAAAACTTTCATCTATAATATTCTGAAGGCCAGATTTTTATTCAAAAATCTACCTTTCCATATTGCGAAGGAATGCTGAGATTTGCTGTGCATAGTTCTTCCTGTGTAATTTGTGTACATACTCTCTCTATAGCTTGAGAACTCAGGCTTTGCCTCCTACACTGAATTTCTGCTTGTCAATTCATCTTTCTCTACTCTTGCCATCTTCCCTTCCTTTTCCCTTTTTTCTCCTTCTATTTCCATCTCTTTTCTCTGCATTTTTATGACTCCTTTAACTAAGTGTGAAATAGAAATGCTGGATAATATTTATCATGTGTTGTATTTTAATAGTTGGTTATATGTTTCATGATCTTCCATAGAAGCTTGAAGAGCACTCTTTATATTTCTATCTAACATGTATTAAACTGCTGTTGTTTGTATGTTAATCTCTCCACTTCTGTAATCAGACTTCGATAGTTAAGAATATTCCACACTCAGAGGTATACAGAAAGGAAAGAACGTACACAAAATCTGAAAGGAAATAATATAAGGGAATTATATATTTCAGGCTCTATCTAACCCTGAGCCACTTCATCAAAGGAGGAACAAAACTGTGCATATGGAAATGGGTGATGCCTCTACTCTAATACTCTTCAATAAATCATTCTTTCAAAAAGAAAAGAGCAAAAAGGAGATTTCCAGTGGCCTTTCAGATACATAATGAAAACGCTACAAAGGCAAGGAGGACAACTGAAATGGTTTCTTGCCTGGAATTAAAAGTACTTATAGGGCATGCTTATTTACACTAGCTAGTATATATTAGTTAGAACAACAAAGAGTAAGCTTTAAAATTAGTAAATCTGAGAACCAGGGTAGATGTGTAGCATCGTGGCTGAGAGTCCACTGTCTGGGTTTCAAAACCCTTTCTGCTGAGATCGTGGGGAAGTCACTTAAACTCTCCATGCCACAGTTTCCTCATCTGTGAAATGGGGGATAATAATGGCACATACCTATTAGGATTGCTGTGAGAATTAAGTAAGTTAATATCTATAATATATTTAAGGCACTTATTGTGTAAGGCACATAGTTAAGTTCTATTGAAGAATTTGTAGTTATTATAAGAAACTGCACAAATGGTCTAACCTTGCAGATAAGAAGATATAGGAACCTTTTAACAATAAAATGATATGGTATGTATAAAATATAAGCAATATATTCAGTGCATAAAACTATATTTTATAGCTATTTTTCTTGCTATCAGAAATACAAGAGGCAAGAAAGGGCAAAAAGTCACTGAAAGCAATGAGAAGAAAAGGAGATAAAAGCCAGACTTGCTCATGTTTTTCCACTTCAATTATTTTACTTCATTTTTTCCATTAAAAACATATTTATGTTTTTATATTTTATATTTCTATATTTACCTATATATTGATATACATTCCATTATAAATGTAAATATAGTATCACAAGAATGGAAAAACAAACACCCCATGTACTCACCATTAAATTGGAACTAATCGATCAACACATATGTGCACATATGGAAATAACATTCATAGGGAATCAAGCAGGTGGAAGGGGGGAGGAGAGCTGGGAATGGGTAAATTCACACCTACGGGTACAATGCACACTATCTGGGGTGTGGGCCAACTTATAACTTTGACTCAAATGGTACAAAAGCAATTTATGTAACCAAAACATTTGTACCCCCCATAATATTCTGAAAATTTTTAAAAAATGTAAACATATATTCATAGTGGACAGTTTGGGAAATACACAAAAAATAAAAAATCATACTCTCACTATCCCAAGACAGCTATTGGTAACATCTTTCCTTCAATCCTTCTATGCAAAGCCTCAGTTCTTTTCATGGTCAGTTTCTATTATGTGCTGTCTGTATCTCCAATTACCTGGTGTTCATAAGTTCATAAGTCTTTTACTCCCAAATGTGTCAGAGAGCATCTAGGCTAGACTTACAAGGACTTAAATATGGTTATCTCCCGAAAATGTTCTACTGATGGACTGGTTCATGAATATTCTCTCATGATTTACTTCAAACAGTTCATAATCAAAATCGAATAAGAAAAAAATATATGCTTGCATAATCTGTTCCACTTGTTTCATATATATTTAACACAAGCATCTTAAAGAAACACTTTTAGCCTTTCTTTTCTTTCTTTGCAGTAAAACCATTAGTGAAGCTAAATTTATTTGACTATTAACGTATTTCGCAGCAGTCAACCATGATCATCACAGAGAGCAGAGTCGTGTGACTTCCAGGACCTTATAAAATATGAGCTACACAGAGATTGTTTCCTAGCTTATAGCTTTAAAATGACATAGAATATTGGAAGAACAACTCATCTTCACAAGTCAGGCAATCATTTAAGGTGATCTCTCAGCATTTTTAAATAACAAAGGAAGTGGCATTAAAATAATCCTTAAAATGGAGAAGAGAAAATCTATATACTCAGAAAAATAGTAAGTATAAGTGTATTGAATTTTAATTAAATATTATTTTCTTATATAGTTCGTGAAATTATATTTTCCCAAAATATCTTCATTTGGATATCAAGTAATAATGTGCTATTCACATTTAGAGAAGATTAAAGTAAACTATTAAACAAGAGAATATTTCACAATAAATCTAAATGTCCTATCTCAATCCTAAAACAAATGTCATATGGTCACATACAGTATGAGTAATATTTAAAAATATTTAAAAATTTTTATAACATACCTTTGTCAGCTTTATTTCAACTGAATATAAGTATGTCTTTAGGAATGCATCGCAACAGAGTCTATGTAAAACTGATTCCGCAACAAAAAATAAGGCAGGCAGATGATCATAATCAAAGCAAGCATGGTCCAGGGAAGCATAAAGCATATTCAAGGCTTCTGAAATATTAAAATGTATAAACTGCAGCATTTAAAAATCATCCCGTTTTTCTACATGCTACAATTAATTTTTGCAAATAATTATTTACTCAGTCACCAAGATGAGATTGTGGTTTTAAAACATATTTACAAATTCTTTGACACCTTTCATATCAAGGGGTGACTTCTATGCTCCCTCCCCCTTAAACTTGAGTAGGTTTTATGATGGCTTCAACCAATGGCATGTCACAGAAATTATACTGAGTGACTTCGAAGGCTACTCAGAAAAGACACCACACCTTCTAAGATCTCTCTTTCTCTCAAGATACTAGCTTTGGTACCCTAAGCTGCCATGTAGGAAGTCTAACTTCATGGCATGAAGCCACCAAGCAGAAGCCACTAAGGTAGGAAGACTACATAAAGAAACTAAGAAATGCTCAAGGAGCGCCAGCTATTACAGTCAACACTAAATAGATCACCAGGCCACTTACATATAATGGTGGAGAGATAGGACAGAACCAGATGATGAAAGGCAGTGCTAAAGATAATTGCTATAAAAGAGAACAAAAGAAGACTAGAATATCAAAGCAGAGGAAATAGGGCCACCCCTTGGAGCTGAAGGAGGAAGATTATACAGCTAAGGGCCTATAGAAAATAGCTCCCCACATCATTACAAAGGTTTTGAGGAGCTTCTGTGTAAATATCTGAAGAAGAGCAGATGCGAGTACTAGAGGAAGAAAAAACACTGACATGGTCAAAGGACAGGAAGGAGGTCAGTATGGTTGGAGCATATGAATGAGTAGGGAGGTATTCAGGAGGCAGATCATGCAGAGCCTCGTGGCCATAATATGGAGTTAAGCTCATTTCAAGTGTATTCAGAAGTCACTGAGAATTATTTAAGCTTTAGAATGATTTATGTTGCGTGGAGGGTACAGGTAGGACACCTATTAGGTTATTTCAGTTGAGGAGATAAGAAATCATATTTAGGGTATTATTTGGAGTACAATATCCGAATGAGTTAAAATTCTTTGGGCTATGTGTAACAGAAAACTCGACAAAAAGTGTCTTTAAAATAAGGATGTTTATTATTTCACAAGATCAGAAGCAGAAAGGTTCCTGGGATGGCTAAAATAGCTGCCCACTGCATGCACAGTCCTTTCATCTTCCAGTTCCCCTGATGCACGTGATGTCTGTGATGACTGCACAAGCTCCAGGCATCATGTTCTTACCAAGCACACTAGAGAGAAACAAAGAGGGGTGTACGGAGGGGAGGGCTGCTTTCTTCCTAGGCATGTCTTTTTCAAAGGCAAGTAAACAAGAAGTGTTCCAAATAGATTTGCCTTTACATTCCTTTAGTTAGCACGAGGTCACGTGACTGCCCCTAATCCAATCACTGGCAAGTAAAAGGGAATTGCCACAATTGATTTAGACAACCTATGATTCACTCCCTGGGGCTGGGCAACTCTTCAGAATCACATGACTGCAGGATATCTGAACAAAACTCATATTTACTTGGCAATGAAGAGTAAACAGCTGCTGGTTGCTGGTAAACCAAGAGTTTATCTCAATACCATTTAAATACTTAATATAGGTCAGGCTATGGATGACACTGTGATGAAGGACCATAAGGGCAAGTTAAACACAAAATAGTTCTTACTCTTCCTATTACTTGAAAGCTCCCAGAGAGCACTACAAAACCCAATTTACATGGGGAAATACTCTTTGACCTCATATGGTTAACATCCTAAAATTTATTTGAAAAGGCATACACATAACATTTATGATAATGATAGATGGAATTTTACCACCTTAAGAACAATGTTATTTAATTTCTTTTTGAATTAGACAGTGTTTGAAAGAAGATATAAATGATAAATAATAAATGAAAAGGTAACGAGTAAAGTTTGCTGTTTAAAATAAGTGAAAAACAAATGGCCATTTGATTAATGTTTTATGAGTAAAAATTATAAAATGCAGAAACAAGTTTCTCTAAAGGATAGTGCCTATTGTAACTGGAAATCACTGAATGACATTTTATATTACTTTTGAATTAGTTACTAATTTTATAAAAAAAGTAATAAAGACTATGCTGAGCAAAACTTTTTTAAAACAATTTTGTAATTAAAAGTTGAGCAGTTAAATTTGTAAGTTAAAAATTACAAAAGGAACTTTCATAATGACACATTACAAAGTATTTCAATATAGAATGGCAAAGTTTTCTTGTCTCCTGCACAATTTTTAAAAATTAAAAGTCTCGGATTATGCTTTCACTGATAATCTAGAAAATATTTAGGATACTTAATGAGAATTTAAACACATACCATCTTGGATTTCTCCTTTGCATTGAGCCAGATATATTACTTCAGTCCATGCAGCAGGAAGATGTACATGTTTCCCAGAGCCCAAGGTTTTAAGACCCAATTTTCTCTGTTATAGGGAAGCATGGAAAATACAAATCAAAATGTACAGCTTTTTATGTGTTTGTTTATTTTTATTATCCCTTAATTATGTTCCAAAAGTCATTGTATGAGGCAAATGCTCTGTAGCCACAACTTTATATTTTTGCTTTTATTATTTGTATTTCTGACATTTTATGCAAACTGTATTAGTATTAAAGTGTACAAAATGTTAATATTCTGAATACTATCATTAGTTGTTAGCTGAAAATAACTCTCATTCTTTACTTTTTAGTGATACTTCCATTTCATTCCCCTCCAAGAGAATGTATTTTTTATTTAATAAGGGAAAAGTATTAAAGCAATGAGATTAAACAGAAATGGGTTTGATGTCAATTTGCTGGAAAATCTTGACTACTTCAACATTGTTGGACTGAAGTTAATGAATGCGAGGGAGATATCAGGATTGCCCCACTTCCCTCATTGTGTCCACTCCAGGGGCTGCCACAGGGATCACTTGGCCAACTGCAGAGCGGCTCACTGATGAATGTGCCTCCTGGCACCTGCCTGAACACACAGTTATCCAAAGTATACACTTTTTCTAATCAAATATTTTAAATGGATTTTTTCAAATTTTCAAATATATGGTCAACCATGAACTGAAAAATAACAACCATCACAACAAAAAAGGGTGGCTTAATTTATGGCCTGATTTTGTGCAGCTTTTATTTCACGAATTATTCAGGATCAAAGCAAAATATGTATATACCTTCTCTGTCAAACTTAAACTGAATCTAAGGTAGAAAAGGCAAAGCAAGGACTTCATTTCCTGTTCTGTCTTGGTATCTGTGTGAAAATTTGCAAATCAATGGCATACTCTTAAAGAATATATTTTTCACAAGTTAGGTGAAGAACAGTTTGTTACAGAGAAAGAACAGAGTACTTTGCACGAGGATAGTAGAGGTTTAGAAAGTCTTTCTTACCTTTCTGGGACATAACATATCTCAATTAACATTGTTTTAAAAAAAGAATTTCACACATTTATTTGCCAGCCTTTGATATTTTGCTATGGGCTCTTGGATGTGTATCACCAGCTATATTCCCCCCAAATGTATGGGAGCCTTCACTCAAAAAGCCCCCTGACACTGAATCATTTGGCCATCAGCTTTTACTTTAATTTGCATTAATAGTTTAACTATGCCTACTTACAATTAAAGAAAGATATGCTTATTTTCCTTTCATAGAACATGTAATCATCCACCACCTAGAAAAGGTTTCCAGTCACATACTAAGTAATCAAATGGCATGCTGTTACCTTACATCTTAGAATGTTTTTTCTAGCTATTTCCAACAATTCTTCCTCCTCTATGGAATTCTGTGTTTGATTGAACTTCAAGATGAATTCCTTTGTGATTGAAAATGATGGCCTAAACAAAACAAAACAAAGAAAACCCCACAATAATTACAGCTATCAGTTTCAACTTTCATTAATCAACTTCCAGTGGCTAATATAACTATTTTCTAGAAAAAGATATTTTTACCTTTTTTAATAAGAATGTTTCACAAAAAAGTTAGCAAAAAATATATGTGCAAAAAAAAAAAAAATATATGTGCAAGCCTCCCAGATTGATCCTGTCACACTCTTAGATTAAGAAACATAATTTACATTGTCAAAGACTTTTATGGCCTCTGAAAAAAAATGTTTCTGAGGTGATTTCCCTAAGTCTTGTTGGTGTATGCCTTCTTCACAGGTAAATCTAGCATAGCTTCAATTATGTTGAAGACTGATTTATCTCCTCACATAAATCGATGTTGGTTCAATTTAAGCTAAACTTGTATTCCCTCCATGCAAGTGGAATCAGTCCAACTGTGGCTAGAGTAAAGCGAGCAAGGGAGGAAAGAAGCATAAGTAAGGTCATAGAGTTAACAGGTAGCCATATTAACTCTGCATGAGATAGAAAGTCACTGCAGCATTTTGAGGAGTGGCATGATCTCACTTGAGTTTTAACAAGATCTTCCCTGCTATATTGAGAATTGGAGTATGGGGAGGTGGCACGTAGCAAGGGGATGACATACCTGTAGTTAGGTGAGAGGTAATGGTGGCTTGGATCAGGATTATAGCAATGTAAGTAAGCAGAAGAGTTTGGATAATGGGTATATTTTGACATTATCCCCAACTGAACTGGCCAATGAACTAGAAATTAGGCATGAGAGAAAGAAAGGAGTCATGATTCAACTGAGTAAGTGGAAAGATGTAATTTCTATTTACTGAGATGGGGAAGATTGTTAGAGGAGAAGGTTCGGGGTAAGGGTAGAGAATAAGTTCAGTATTAGACATTTCATGTTTGAGATGACTGTGGTCACCCAAGTGTAGATGAAGAGTAAGCAGTTGGATAGAAAAGTTTGAATTTCAGGAAAAAAGGTTCAGACAAGGTGTATCATTAGTACACATACGGTATTTAAAGTCTTACAAATGAAAAGGATTCTATGGGGGAAACAGAGAGAATAGACAATTGTTTCAAAGAGAGGTGGGACAAATAAAGTTGAGGGTGTGCGCAAGAGAATGAGTAAAGTGATTATAATGATTTACTTACAACAGAATTTAAGGTGGGTATGAGATTACCTATCAGGTACAACATACACCGTCTTGGTGGCATGCATACTACAAGCCCTGACTTTAGCGTTACACAATTCATCTATATAACAAGAACACTTGTACCCCCTAATGTTTTGAGATAAAAATTATTTTAAAAAGTGACATCAAGGGAATAGTAACACTATGAATGTAGAGAGTGGAATGATACATGATGGAGATTTGGAAAGGTGAGGGGGTTGGCGGTGGATGATGAGAAATTACTTAATGGGTACTACGTAAGTTATTCACATGATGAATAACTTAAAAGTCTTGAATTGACCACTACACAGGTAACACGATTGTATACGTACCCCATAAACTTATATAAATAAACAAAAGGAATAGCAAATACAATTCATTAATTCTACTAACTTAGGATTTCTCTTAAAGGCTTACAATAATTCAGACAAATGGAAGATAATGACAATAAATTAAAAAACTTCACAAATGGCCAGAATATGAGTCTAGAAAAGTTTTTTTTGCTACTGATAGCAAATATTTACAGCCCACCCTACAGAGTCATACTGTATTATAAATGTGTGTGTATATATATATCAAAATCAATATTATATAGATATTGATATAGATATATCTATAGATATTATATACATATATAATATTTTAAACTATTTAGAACATGTATTTGTAGAGAACTTTTTACTAAATATATAAAAGTTTCAAAAACATTTATACAAAGGAAAAATTTCAGGCATATTAACATATTAGGAGGCTTTGAAGACTACAGTCTCCCAGACATAAAAATACTCAGAAGCTTTTGTAAAAAATATGTAAAATATTGTCATTGCTTGACTAAATCTTCCCAAGGTAAGTCTTACATTCCCTTTAATTTTTTTCAGTCAGCTAAAACATGTGCACACTTGATATAAGTCTTCAAAATCTTTTTATCTTTTCCATCTCTGAGATGAAGTAGCTAAAGGAAAAGAGAATATATACAATAAAATAATCTTAGTTATAAAAGAAAATAGTCTCAAAATGGCATAATCCAAACCAGTAACCTATTGCAAAATTTTATGACTTTATCGTTGGTCCAGAAATGTACAGACTCTGTACCTCAGCTGAAGGATTTACATGGAATCCTACACATGTCTCTAATGGAACCGACACTGAGCCTACAAAGACTCATTTTTCCTTTAAAGAAGAATAAGTGAAGGATGTGGAATATGAGGCTTATAAAAATATTCATGGAAAATAAAAGAAGAGAAATAAAGGTGATATTCTTTGTTGGGTCCCTGCTTCATGTCGAACGTCTGGTTTCCCTTGATATAGGGGGCCACAAAGACAAGAAGAGCAAGTATGTTTTCTAAGTGACTGAACAGTAGGAAAAAGGCAGTATTTTCAACGTGCAGGAAACTTATAGGAGAATCTCGGCACATCGTCTGACTAAATATTCAAGGTAAGGATAATCAGAACTAAACCCATTCCCCTCTTCCCAACCCCAGGAACTACACGGGAGGCTACCTTGGTGTTCAGCAGAGAAAGAAATAAAGCAAAAGGAAAAAGAACTGTTGTGGAGAAGATTGGTCCCAACACAGATTTATATCCCAGACAAACACAGATCGCTGGGCAAGAAAACTCAGGCAATGAGTTCAGTTTTAGTTGTCCCAGATTGTTAGTATTTGCAGGTGTCTGGAAGAGAAGAAAATGCAAAGATTCTCTGGAGGATGATGTATTCCCCCCAGTCCTCAAAACATGCAGAAACATTTTTCCCTTAAGGAAAAATGAATAATGATAAGATACAAGGAAAAAGATGACATAAATGAGAACAAGTAGAAACAACAAACTCACTGAGACTCCAGTCACTGAAATAATCAGACACAAATTATAAAACAATCATCTCATCACATGCTTAAAAATATCTGCAGGGAACCAGAAACCTTAAATCTACACAACAGACTTGAAGAAAACTAAATTAATTACTAGAATGTAAGATATCATTTTTTAATTCAATGGATAAATTTGGCAATAGGAGAATTAATCACATGGAAGACAGACCAAAGATTCAGATAAATTATTCAAAATGCAGCAGGAAAAGAAAAAAATTTGGAAAATGGAGAGGAAAGAGTAAAGTATGTAAAAGATTTAGTGAGATGATCTCATACACAATTCATCAAGAGTCCCAAAAGGAGAGAAAATAGAAAAGGAGTTGTCAAGGCAATATCTGAAGAAATAATACCAGATAATTTTTTAGGAATAATGAAAGAAAGATCCACAGATTCAAAAAGTTCCAACAAATCCAAGCAAGAGATTTTTTTAACAAATTACATTTTGACAAATCATAGTAAAACTGAAGAAAACAGAAGACAATAAGACAGTTTAAAAATCATCCATAGGGGGTGCAGATTAATTTTAGACTGACATTAAAATTTCATCTAACTTCTTAACAGCAATAATGGGAGCTGTGAGACAGTGGAGTGTATCAATAATATTCCAGGGGGAAAAAAAAGAATAAAAGTGATAATGGTTCAAAGATAATTCCATGTTGATTTTTAAATATTTTTCAAGAATAAGAATAAAATAAAGATATATTTAGATAGACAAAAGTTGAAATTTTTGCCAACAACAAAATCTCAGTTAGGGAAATTCAAAGTATTACATCAGGCAAATGAAAAACAAGTCCAGATAGAAGAAGAAAGAAGGATTTAAAAGTAAGGAAAGTGATGAAGAATAAATAAAATGTAAAAGAATGTTGACTAGTTAAAGTAGTAATAAAATCTAGTGGAGATTAAAAAAATGCAAGATAGAATTAGAATACCAGGTAAATTTTAAAGAAAAAAAATCGTATTTTTTTAAACAAGGATGCTTAGATTTACCCTTTTAATTTTTTTTATTTTTAATTTTTACAGATACATGATAGTTGTACATTTTTGTGGAGTACAGTGATATTTTGATTCAATCATATAATGGGTAATGATCAAATCAGAGCAATTGGGATGTCCATCACCTGAAACATTTATCATTTTTTCATGTTGGGGACATTCCAAATCAATTCCTCTAGTTATTTTGAAATACACAATAAATTATTGTTAACTATAGCCACCCTATTATGCTACTAAGCACTAGATCTTATTTCTTCTAACTATAAATATGTACCCATTAAACAACTCCTCTTTACTCTATCCTCGCTCCCAACTATCCCTCCCATCCTCTAGTAACCATTATTCTACTCTCTACCTCCATGAGATCAATTATTTTAGCTGCCACCAATGTGTGAGAAATGCAATATTTGTCTTTCTGTGCCTGACTTATTTCACGTAACATAATGTACTCCAGTTCCACCCATGTTGCTGCAAATAACAGGGTTTCATTCTTTTTTAAGGCTGAATAGATTTTTTATGACTGAATTATATTCCCTTGTGTAGATGTATTACATTTTGTTTTTTCATTCATTTGTTGGTGGATGCTTAGGTTGCTTCCATATTTGGGCTATTGTGAAGAGGGCTACAATAAACATGGGAGTGCAGCCATCTCTTTAATACACTGATTTCCTTTCTTTTGGATATATATCCAGCAGTAGGATTGCTGGATCATATAGTACAGTATGATACAGTACAGTATTTTTAGTTTTATGAGGAACTTCCATCCTGTTTTCCCTGATAGTTGTACTAATTTCCATACCCACCAACAGTAGAGGAGCAGTCCCCTTTCTCTGTATTCTCACCAGTATCAATTATTATTTGTCTTTTTGATAAAAGCCATTTTAACTGAGATGAGATGATATCTAATTGTGGTTTTAATTTGCATGCCCCTGGAGATTATTAAAGTTGAGCATATTTCCATGTTAATTGGCTATTTTAATTTTCTTTTTTGTGATACATCTCATTCTTTCTTCTACATAAAAGGATTTTAA
>CAUYRT010055813.1:0-20303 GCA_963574885.1 Lepilemur ruficaudatus
CCCCCCCCGCCCCCCCCACCCACGACCTGCCTGCCCCCCGCCTGTCCGGTACCGGTCTCGTTTGGTGAGTTCCTGGCTGGGGTGTGGTCGGGCCGGTACGGGACGGGACGGGAAGGGAAGGGAAGGGAAGGGAAGGGAAGGGAAGGGAAGGAAGGGAGAAAGAAAGAGAAAGAAAAACCACCTCCTACCTGTTTACAACACACCTACATTTTACTTATAGTTCTGTTTCTTCAGGCCCTTCTAGGAAGAATAGAATGCAAAAACTTCACAATCTTTTCTTAAGGAAGAGCAGGAAGAAAAGATTATTCATCACCAAAACTATTAAATGAAATTCTTTCAGCCAACATCCGGCTAGTTTGCTCCCAAAACATGTCTCTGTCCCTGCTATGTAGCTGTGTGCTCCCTGCCCAAAATATTTTGGTTCTTTTCCTTTCAGTAAACTATTTGGCATTTTGAAAAAAATAAAACATATAGTCAATTTTTATAGTTCACTTGAATTACAAAAGAAATGCATTATCAATGCAGAGAAATTAAAAACAGAAAACAACACCATAATTCCACAAAAATTTCAATAATTTGGTACATAGACCAAATTGTGTATTTTTTAAAAATTCTAAACTGAATATTGTTACATTGTATGTCTTGTTTCATAGACAGCTTTGGGCTCATGGCAGCATATGATCTGCCTTACTCCACATCACTGTATAGTCCTATAAAACAGAATTCTCTGTTACGTTTCATTTTTTTTCCCCTATGGCTAGAGCTTTCATCTCAGTTAAACTTCGCGTCCAGAACAAACAGCTCCAGAGACACCAAGAGCTACAGGGCGGCGCTGAGGCCGCATCGCCCCCCACCTGCACCGTCGCTGCTGTGCTGAGAACGCAAGTGCCCCAGGAGTCAGGAGGGAGCATCCCAGCTCCAGGGTCCCTGGCCTCTCAGCGGCATCTGTGAGCAGGGAGGCTCACCAGGGGCCTGGACCGAGGGACCTCTGCGCGTGCCTTCCTCCCCTGTCCCCTCACCTCTCATGACACCACGCAGCACTCTCCCCTCCTGCTCCTACCATGTCAGTGTCTCCTCGGAGACTAGGTCATTCTCATAGACACACAGTTATGCTAGATCTTAAATAATAATAACCCTAATAATAATCATCATCAGACCCTGAGGCCCACTTCCCCTGGGCAGCCAGAGCTGCTGCTCCATTGCATTCAAACTTCACTCAGTCTGGCTTCAAAAGGCACGGAGCTGGAACAGAACTCTTCTTTGATCTCTCTGTCTCTCCCCTCCAACCCATCCCTTTTTCTCTTTCCTGAACCTTGCTCTCCCTGGACCAGGGCCTTCCTCTCTGCTCTGGCCAGACTCGTCGCGCTTCTCTGCCTGCAGTCTGGACTAACGAATTTGCTCACATAGGGCTTTGGTCTATTGATTGGAATTCCACAGTGGGATGTGGGGGAAAACCCCAGCTGAATATCAAGAGTCTCTCTGCTCTACATATGAAAATATTGCCCCAGGATCCTCCTGCCTCTGGTCCTGATGGTTGAGGGGGAATCAGGTCATTCTGGGTCTGGACACATTTTATCTTCCTCTTAATATAGCCAAGGGTAGCATGCTTTTATTCATCTTTGTCCTTGCAGGATTCTTTTCTCTGTCTTTGGAGCTCAAGACATCCAGCATTTTACATCTCTGATAGAGGTTTCTTCTTCTCGGTTTCATGTGCTGTGCATCGAGTGCTTACTCTGCAAATCCAGGTTTTTCTTCTCCCTGACAAATGGCGCTTCCACTTTGCCTTTTGCTCCTCTCGGGGGCAGCAACTGTCTGTACGGCCCGTGGCTGTCCATCGCCTGCAGGCCAGGTGTTGCCACCGGCTCACCTCCATCCTGGGGACTTCCTTTGTCATGGTCCTCCAGGTCTCAGATGCTCTGCTGATGTCAGACTCTGCCTCTTGTGCTCATGACCTCTGTGCTACGCATCTTAAACTGATATCACACGTGTTTTATGACATCCCTTTCTTGTTGCTTAGCTTCTTTTCAATATCCAATGGCCTCTCATCCAGTTTCCTTCAAACCTTGGCCTTCTCAACTCATTGTTTTATATCTTGTTTCCTAGAATCCACCTTTTCTTAAATTTTATTCCAAGTGCCAAGACAACGCAATCTAAATTTTTAAAAAATCAATCACATTTCCAATGTATGCTCTCTCTCTCTCCCTCTTGGGGTTCTATATTCCTACTTTAATGTACAATAATCTTTTCAATGACCCACATTATTTCTATGTTTACCATCCTTAAATGAGGCATGAGGTCTCCAAGTCTGGAATGTGATTTTGCAAACAGAATGAACTGGGTTTTTTCCTTCTATCCCTCCATTTTCATTTGTACATGATAGAATCTCTTTCTTTAGTTCTTAATTTTAAAAGTTAGATACCAGTTGCTTTGGAAACTATAAGGCCTGAGTCACAAGTAATTTCAGCAAGAAAATATGATACCCTCAAAATGTTATTTCTAAATAATAAAATAATCATTTTTAAGTGCTATTTCTGCTTCTTTATGGCCTGAACCAAAAAGGTAAAGTATGCTACCTCTGTCCATACTAATATAGCAGGGAAAATCCTTTATCCTTAGTGGCCCTCCCTGCAATCCGTACACTCATCCCCAGACCTCCAGGTCATGTCTGTCCCACCAGGGAAGAAGCATGCCACATCCCAAGAAACCACATACCTAGGACACCATTGACAGCCTTGGGCTTGGAGGCAGCCCCACCCCCAACCCACGTGCTCCAGCTGCCATCCGGCTCTGCCTGCTTCTCTCCAGGTTCTGCTGAGCTTCTGCTGTCTGTCCGAGGTGCCCTGAGCTCCCCACCCATGCTCTTTGTTTCCTAGGGGCCCCCAGACCCTCCTGTCCTCACCCCCTCATGCCCACCTTCCCCAAACACTCGATCTTGAGAACAAGGATCTTTTCTGTGCAGTGAACATAAGGCCACTTGTTGGGGAGCCTTGTGGTGGGCTGAGTTCATTGTCACTCACAAGCCACCCTGGCTAACCCCTCCTGTGGCCTTTGACTTTTCACCCTGGATGCAGAAACACCAAGTTTTCCTCAAATATTCACAGCTCCTTTAAAAATATGTCCTGAGACTTCCCTTTCTGATGTCTTCCTTAAGGAATAAACAATTATTCTAACATTCAAGTATATTGGTTGAAACTGTTTTTAACGTTTATTTTGTTATCTTATAAAGTGCAAAATTCTTACCACGAATCAAGTTGCTGAAGTACCATCCACATAGAAAATAAAGGCTTGAATCAAACAGAATCATCCAGCAAACCCAGCCAAATGTCATGCCCCCTTGTTCTGGAGCCTGGTACATATTATTCCACTGAATCCCTGGAAGAAAAAGGTCAGAGTTAGAATTGTGTCCTCCTTTACTATAGATTTTGGTAAGATGAATTCATTAACTCTAGAAGCTCCAGTAAAGCTGAATACAGATAAAACAAAAGGAGGGTCAATACCACTGGCCATAACTCTCCGAAGGAAATGTTAACTTGTACAGTCTTACATCTATTTCAATGATACCAGGTGGAATGACCATTAACAACATTCAATTATCTAACATTTGAACATTTTTAAAGGTCACTTTACTTACATCTAGTTTTATTTACCCAACTAAAAAAGACTTCATAATTTGGAAAAATAGCATATTTTCTAAAAAAGATAAAGAAGGTTCCTTGAGAACCCAAACTTTGAATTATATAACTCTCTCCACTTTTGGAAAATATCTAAATAGGCTATATAAGATCTGGGGTGAGAAAGAATCATTATTTTCTGTTTGTGATTTATTGCTGGATTAAAATGTAATATAAGAAAAATATCCCCTCTTTCTAAATTTCCCTAGTGTTAGGCTCGGGCTCATTAAATTACATGTTTTAATCATCGAGTACTTGCTGGAATTTGGAGTAAAATATTCGGATGGCCTAACACTGTCCATTTTTCATTTTATCCTCTTGATCCAATTTATTTTAGAGATTGAGTTGAAGAATACAAAAGAATCATTCAGGATTACTCATCTATTAAAGGACATTTAAATATGTTTTACAGAAAAAGTCTAAGAACTCTAAGACCAGTGCAAATTAACTGGCTAACACAACAATAGCTGGAGCTGAGTTTTACTCATGGCATATATTTTTCCTGTGTTTACAAAACACACCCCAAAAATCATATAAACATGTCATAAATACATGTCTGTTCTAGTTTAGGATTTTAGCTGTCAAAATCTCAATATAAGTGAAAAATGCTGCCAACAATTTTTTAAATCATTTTAAGCTGTATCATGAAAAATGGAGGAGATCATTATGCTCTATTCTGTGTTGGGTAGGCCTATTTCTGGATCCTGACATTCAGGAATGCTCTAGAAAATATTCGGGCAAAGATGAGAGCCGACAAATATGTGGACAGTTGTCATGTGAAAGAGGGAATTAGGAAGGAGGAACTAAAAAACTGGGACCCGGGAAGATGGATCCAAATTCAATAATAGTCTAACACTGTAGTCCGCAACCCCAGGCCATGGACCGGTACCGGTCCACAGCCTGTTAGGAACCGGGCCGCAGCGCTGCCTGAGCTCTGTCTCCCCACCGCCAACCCCGTCCATGGAAAAATTATCTTCTGTGAAACTCAGGAACCAGGCTGCGCCGTAGGAGGTGAGTGGCAGGTGAGCTGTGTTTGCAGCTGCTCCCCCTCACTTCCATCGCCCCCTGAGCGCCACCTCTGCCCCACCCTGTCCATGGAAAACTCGTCCTTTATGAAAGCAGTCCCTGGTGCCAAAAGGTCGGGGATCAGTGGTCTAACAGATGAACGTGTAGGGCTCTTCATTCTTGGGAGAATTCTGAAGGTCCTGAAATTGACTTTATACCAGGGGTGTTACAAAGAAGCCCCAAGCATTGGCTGGGTGGCTGACCTGGAAAGTATCTGAAGCAAAGGATGCCATGATCACTCTTGGTTGTTCTCAAACCTGGGACAACTAGGTGGTGGGAGGTGTTTACATCAGCAAAACCAAATATCCATAGCTCATTTCAAATGTTCCACTTGGTAATGAAGATTTTCTACTGTATAAATATGCTTGCAACATAAATATAAATTTCCCAAAATGTGAGTCACTCGGAGTCACTTTTTAAAAATGTATTCTCTTACCTGCCTCTTGTCCTTCCAAGTATGTAACGAAAAATACTCCTTGTCCAAAGGCAGTTGTTGAGAGGAGACACTACCCACAGATTGATGGAGTGAGGAGAAAAACAGCACGTTAGTGTTGGATTGGAACCGCAGAAAACCCGCAACACCGCGTTCACAGCGAAGCTGCCACGCCTGATACTGAAGCCGAACCATGGCCTCAGGCGGTGATTTAAATATTTGAACCTAAAAGACTGAGCACAATGTCAGCCCACTCTGAAAAGCATGATAACAAGCTAGTTTTTAACATTAAAGGGAATTATTTCTCTTTACTACAATGTTTGAAGTGTCATAAATCCAACGCACTGTATATAGAAACGTGTAACACAAAACAGTGGAAAATGGAATGCAGCAATTTACTATTTTTTATGATTAAGTGCATGCCCTGGAGCACACTGCAGGCAGACTGGTGGAATACATACACCATTCTACACTAGAAAGAGAGTGCCTTGAGAAAAAGGGTTATTCTATCTCCAGTAGAGAGGTCCTATGTCAGGGAAAAAAAAGCCCATTGAAAAAGTATCTTATATTTAAAAATACAATACATCAGAGTCAGGTTTTTTTTTACTTGCTAGAAAACATTTGAATACGTAAAAAGAAAATCAAATTTTATATGCATAGAACCCTTAAACATAAGGACTGAAGTAAAAACAAAAACAGCATTTACTAATCAGGCCAGATCACGGATGATTCCTTCTCTATGTGTAAGTTGTGTGTGAGGGAGGGACACCAAATGGTCCCACTTGGGTTAATTATTCTGAAAATGCCTAATTAACACTCACACGAAATTATTGGCTCTCAGTTATTACAGGTGTTACATAAGCTAATTAAAACTGATGAACACATATCAATGGACAAAATACTGACAGAATTTAACTGCTATTTCACTATGCATGAATATCACCATATATGCACAACATAGATATGGTTTATTGAAGAAAAACTCATTTGGCTTCCACAGAAATATTCTACTCTAAGGTTCCAAATAAGCAGAGAAGGTGACCCATTCCCAGTGAGCAGGTGACACACTGGGGCTGCCGTGAGATCTGTGCTGGATGAACTGATTTCTAAAGGCCTTTAGATATCCCTTGGCAGCCTAGTGACGCTGAGTCTCCTTGATCCTGCCCCAAAGTCTCCCTCAGTGATCTCAGCCCTGCCTCCCAACAGACTGATACTTGGGGAAGTTGCCTGACCGGCTGACGGAAGTAGTCTTGAGCGTAATGCAAACGTTTACAGCTATGCCACTGGCTCTGTGAAAGAGACCATTTTAACAGTGAGTTGTTCATCCCTCCTTCAATGACTGAGTTCCCACTATGCGTCAGGCAGGTGCTTGCCAGGAAATAGTC
The DNA here is from genome assembly GCA_963574885.1 of Lepilemur ruficaudatus. Classification (NCBI taxonomy): domain Eukaryota; kingdom Metazoa; phylum Chordata; class Mammalia; order Primates; family Lepilemuridae; genus Lepilemur; species Lepilemur ruficaudatus. The sequence goes on from CAUYRT010055813.1 coordinate 6,555, forward strand.
ATAAAAGAATGAACACATTTCTATCTTCTGCATATTTCATGTAACAGACCCAAAAGTATTGTCATACATTTTCAGGAGGTACATTTTAAATGGGTGAGCAACTCTGACATTGCTAAGGAAGAGATTTTTCCACTTAATGTGATGTATTTCATGGTGCTTCAAGAAAAATGCTTATTTTTTACTTCTAAAATAGCTTTAGAAATCTATTTCTTTCCATGCATGAAACAAAGAGAAACTAAAGTTATATGCCTCCTTAAGGATGCCTCTGATTTCTCAGAGTCTGCAGAGTCCCCATTCCATAAAAAATGGCAATTCTCAATGGGCTGCCATCCCGTAAAACCACTGTAATTTCAGTGAACTACAGCTGCAAGGTTTGCACTTGTGGGCAGGATGAAGAAAGTAGATATCAGAAAGCCCGCGGAGATCCGAACTGTGATAAATTAAAAAGTTGAGGGTAGGGGTTTTGATTTGTTGGAGGTGTGACAGTTTTGTTTTATTTTGCCTTTTTAGAAAACAACTCACTTACCAGAAATGTCTGAATGGCAAAACTCAATTGGTTACGTAGGACCAACAAAACTATATAGGGCAGAAAGCTGATCACGTATGCCAGGCTGGTACAAAGGGCCGCTGTATTGGCTTGGCTGAAAAATGCACTCAAGAAGTAACTCAGCATGACAACTGACACCCCAAAATCCAAGAGAAAGAGGAAGATAATAAAGGCGTTGCTATGCGCAAAGATGCCACTTATTTTCAGAATGGTGGCCAGAGCAGCACTGCTTATGGTCAACGCAGCCATGTTCTCCAGAAACCAGGCCAGGAAATGGATCGTTGGATGCACGCCCATCATCCGCATGTACTGTCAAGAGAGCAAACCCAGAGTCACCACAGCAGCAGATACTTCAGGAAGAACAGGTCAGATGGGGGAGAGAAAGAGGTAAACGAGCACTGCTTGCAAAGTCAGCCCTGCATAGGGCAGTGGAAAGGACACGCCCTCCATGCTCAACATGCTCAGCATTTGATTCTCATGAGCACCTTAGGTCCTTCACCACTTTTGGGGAGAGAGGACTGACACTAGGAGATGTTAAAATAATCTCACTGGCAGGAACGCACAGCAAGAATGGGTGGGAGCACAACATATCTTAGACCTCAGGTTTGGTCAACTGCAGCCTCATTGCGTTTTCACGTTTATTTGGGGTTCATTGTTTTTGTTTTAATTTTTGTTTTTTGAATTTCAGTTTATCTGTGTTGGTTTTTTTTAATAAAGACAGAAAAACAAAACAGGGAAATACTGGTCCTCAAGCTCTTCAGTTTGGAGAGTCATTGTATATGTCTTACAATGCGCTTTGCAGAGTAACTCTGTTCAAAGTAATAAAACTAATTCATTGATTAAACCTACCATTTGCTCATCTACCACATTATGATATCCTTGGGTATGGGGCTGATTACTTGTGATTTGAGGACAACTGGTTCTGAAGCACGCAGCCTGGGTTGCCCCTGGTTGGTTATAGCCCAAAAAGCCTAACATTCACCAGGTCCCTCTGCTGAGGGGCTAAACTGAGTCAGGGAAGAAACGCACAAGTCTATAAGTAAATAGGTTGTAAATAGGTAAGTAACATGCAGAACAGTAATGCAAGTTCTATGCAGTGCTTGTAAAATTGAATGAAAAGCACATTTTATTTTACCGCACTGTTTCTTCACTTTAATAAATATACAATAAGTAAGCAGTGCACACCCATTGTCTCATGGCTTCACTTTTCTGCAGGAATACATGCGGTACTTTTACCAGGTCTTTACCAGGTACTTTTACAAACTTTCATTCTTAAAAGCAGCTCTGATAGTTTCAAGTTTTAACAATATTATGACAAAAATAGCAAGGCTTTACATAAAGAATTCTTTTATTTTTCCATTTTTTTAATTTCAAAATATCAAAAGGTTTTTGTTACATGGATACCTTATATGATGCTTAAGTCAGGGCTTTTAGTGTGCCCATCACCAGAATAGTGTTCATTATATCCCACAGGCAAGTTTTTCCCCTTCACCCCCTCTCCTTCTCCCCTCTTCTTGGTTTCCAATGTCCTTTACATCTCTCTGTGCCCATGTGTGCCCATCATTTAGCTCCCAATTATGAGAGACAACATGGTATTTGTCCATTCCTGAGATACTTAACTCAGGATAACAGTCTCCAGTTCCATCCAAATTGTTTTAAAAGGCATTAATTCATCCATTTTTATGGCTGAGTAGTACTCTGTGGTACACATATAGCACGTTGTTAATCCAGTCATGAGTTGATGGGCACTTGGGCTGATTCCACATACTTGCAATTGTGAATCGTGCTGCAATAAACATTGGCGTGCAGGTGTCTTTTTCATAAAATGATTTCTTTTGCTTTGGGTAGATACCCAGTAGTGGGATTGTTGGATGGAATGGTAGGTCTACATTTATTTCTGTGAGGACTCTCCATCCAGACTGTTTTCCATAGAGGTTGTACTCACTTGTAGTCCCACCAACAGTGCATAAGCATTCCTTTCTCTCTGCATCCACGCCAGCATCTATTGTTTTCTGACTTTTTAGTAATGATCATTCTGACAGGGATAAGGTGGTATCTCATTGTGGTTTTATTAATAATTTGCATTTCCCTAATGATTAGTGATGTTGACCGTTTTTCATGTATTTTTAAGCCATTTGCCTATCTTTTGGAAAATTTCTGTTCATGTCTTTTGACCACTTTTTAATGGGGTTGTTTTTTCATGCTGGTTTGTTTGAGTTTTGGGTAGAATCTGGAGATTAGTTCTTTTATCAGATGTATAGATTGTGAATATTTTATCTCATTCTGCAAGTTGTCTACTAATTCTGTTGATTATTTCTTTTGCTGTGCAGAAGCTTTTTAATTTAATCAAGTCTCATTTATGTATTTTGTTGTTGTTGCATTTGCCTTTGGGGCCTTCATCATAAATTCTTTGCCTAAGCCAATATCTAGAAGAATTTTTCCTACATTTTCTTCTAGAATTTGTATGGTTTTATTCCTTACATTTCAGTCTCCTTTCACCTCCTTGGTTAAATATATTCCCAGGTATTTTATTTTCTTTTCAGCTATTGTAAATTGTATTGAGTCTTGATTTGATGTTCAACTTAACTATAATATTATTAGTTCATAGAAATGCTACTGATTTTTGTACAGTGATTTCATAACCTGAGACTTTGCTGACTTTATTTATCAATTCCAGGAGATTCTTGGTGGAACCTTTGGGGTTTTCTAAATTTAAGATAATATCATCAGCAAACAGGGATAGTTTGACCTCCTTTCCCAATATGAATACTCTTTATTTCTTTCTCCTCCCTGATTACTCTTGCTAGGACTTCCAATACTATGCTAAATAGAAGTGGTGACAGTGGGAACCCTTGTCTTGTTCCAGTTCTTAGCGGAACTGCTTTCAACTTTTCCCACTAAGTGTGGGTGTGGGTTTATCATATATGGCTTTTGTAATTTTGAGATATGTTTCTTCTGTGCCTAGTTTGTTGAGGATTTTTATCATGAAAGGGTGCTGGATTATATTGAATACTTTTTCTGCATCTATTGACATAATCACATGGTCTTTGTTTTTGCTTCTGTTTATGTAGTCAATCACATTTATTGATTTGCTTATGTTAAACCATCCTTTTATCCCTAGGATGAAACCCACTTGATCATGGTGAATTATCTTTTTAATGGGTTGTTGAATTCAGTTTGTTAGTATTTTGTTGAGGATTTTTGCATCTACATTCATAATGAATATAGGTCTGCGTTTTCTTTTTTTGTTATTTCTTTTCCTACTTTTGGTATTGAGGTGATACTAGTTTCATAGAATGAGTTAGGGAGGATTCCCTCCTTCTTGATGCTGTGAAGTAATTTCTGTAGGATAGGTAGTTCTTCTTTGTAGGTCTGGTAGAATTTGGCCATCAATCTCTCTGGTCCAGGGCCTTTTGTTGTTGGGAGATTTTTTTATTAGGGCTTCAGTTGCACTGCTTATTATTGGTGTGTTTAGGATTTCTAGTTCTTCCTGATTTAATCTTGGAAGGTTGTATATTTCCAGGAATTTATCTATTTGGTTTACGTATTCTAGTTTGTATGTAAAGAAGTTTTCACAGTATTCACAGATGATATTTTGTATTTCTGTGGTATCAGTTGTAATGTCTCCTTTTTCATTTCTGAGTGAGGTTAGTTGAGTCCTTTCTATTTTATTTCCATTTAATCTGGCTAGTTGTCTATTGATTTTGTTTATCTTTTCAATGGGCCAACTTTTTTCCTTTGATCCTTTTTTTCTGGTTTCCATTTTATTTAGTTCTGATCTAAGCTTTGTTATTTATTTTCTTCTGCTGGCTTTGGGTTTGGTTTGCTCTTCTTTTTCAAATTCCTTGAAATGTGCCATAAAGTTGTTAATTTGTGATCTTTCCATCTTATTGATGCATTATATAACATTTAAGGCTACAAATTTTTTGCTTAGGACTGCCTTTGCCATATCCCATAGATTTTGAAAGCTTGTGTCTCATTTGTGTTTCATTCAAGGAAAATTTTGATTTTCATTTTAATGCCATCATTGACCCAAGGATCATTCAGAAGCAGTTTGCCTAGTTTCCATGACTTTTTGCAGATTTGAGTGTTTCTCTTGGAATTGATTTCTAGTTTTATTCCACTGTAGTCTGATAAGGTACATGGTATTATATTGATTTTCTTAAATTTTCTGAGACTTGTTTTGTGGCCTAAGATATGATCAATCTTGGAAAATGTCCCATGTGCTGATGAGAAGAATGTATATTACATAGTTTTTAGGTAGAATGTTCTGTAAATATCTGTTAGGTCCCTTTGTTCTACAGTCCCTTTTAAGCCCAGGGGTTCTTTATTGATTTTCTGCTTTGATGATCTGTCCAGTTCTGTCAGTAGGGTGTTGACATCCCCAGCAATTGTGATGCTACTGTTTCTTTCTTTCTTAGATCTGGTAGTTTGCTTTATGAAGCTGGGAGCTTCTGCATTAGGTGCATCTATATTTATGATTGTTATGTCTTTTTGTTGAATTGCTCCCTTTACCATTATATAATAACCGTCCTTATCTTTTTTTTTTTTTTTACCATTGTTAACTTTAAAGTCTATTTTATCTCATGTGAGAATTGCTACACCTGCTTGCTTTTGGTTTCCATTTGCATGGAATACTTTTCCCCCCTCCTTTTACCTTGAGTCTGTGCAAGCCCTTGTGAGTTAAGTGTATTTCTTGAGGCAGCATATAATTGGGGTGTGTTTATTCATCCATTCAGCTAGTCTACATCATTTAAGTGGGGCATTCAGACTGTTCACATTCAATCCTAGTATTGATATGTGGGATACTGTTCTGTTCACCATGTTGGATGATACCTTATGGTTTTGTTTTCCCTTTTGTGCTATTTTTTATTACAGCTGTGAGCTTTAACTTTGGGGTGTTTTTACACTGGTGGGTATCTATTGTGCTGTTCTAAGTATAATATGGTTCTGAGTATTTCCTGTAGGGCAGATCTAGTAGTAACAAATTCCCTTACTGTTTGCTTATCTGGAAAGGACTTTATTTCTCCATCATTTAAGAAGCTCAGTTTCTTAAAATTCTTTGCTGGAGTTGTTCTGGTTAAGAAGACTAACATGGGGCCCCAATCCCTTCTGGCTTGTAATTGTCTCCACTAAGAAGTCTGCGGTTAGCTGATGGGTTTTCCTTTGTATGTTAGTTGTGACTTTCATCTTGCAGGTTGTAGAATTTTCTCCTTCATTGTGACTTTGGACAGGTTGATGACTATGTCTTGGAGGTGATCTATTTGCTATAAATATTCCTGGTGTTTAATGACCATCTTGTATCTGGATATCTGAATCTCCACTGATACCAAGGAAATTTTCCTCAATAATTTCCTCAAATATGTTTTCCATGCTTTTTGCTTTTTCATCCTCTCCCTCAGGTATACAATAATTCTCATATTGGCCCACTCTGCATAGTCCCATACTTCTCTGAGTGATTGTTATTTCTTCTTTATTGTTTATTCCACAATATTGTTTGACTGACTGGGTTAGTTATAAAGCCTTGCCTTCAAGCTCTGAAATTTCTTCTGCTTTGTTTAGCCTGTTGTTGAAGCTTTTTGCTATATTTCAAAATTCCCTAAATGACTCTTTCATTTCTTTATGTTCTATCTTTTCTTATGTTTTGTATCACTTTAGTGAGTTTTTCATTTTTTTCATTCATGTCCTGAAAAATTATTTTGGCTTCTTTGTGGTTGGTTTTCAACTTTCTCTTCAATCCCATTCATCTTACTTGCCATTCACATTCTGAATTCTATCTCTCACATTTTGAAAATTTTTTTTTTAGATTAGGGTCCACTGCTTAAGACCCTTTGTGGTTCTTTCCAGCTGCCAAAATGCTTTTTTTTTCATGTTGCCAGAGTTCTTATTCTGGTTCCTTCTCACCTGAAACCTCTTCTCTCAGCTCAAGACAGATAATCTTACAGTGTACCTTGTTTTCCTCTGCCAGGAACTCTCCTACTTAGCGCAAAGAAGGCGAGGTCCCTAGGTAGTTCATCCTATTCTGGAGAGCTGATCCAGACTCAGCATGAGATGGGCTGATGCACTGTGAGCATTTAACATTGTTGCTCTCCCGTGTCTCCTCCCTGCCCCTTCCCCTGTGGTTGTCACTGGAGGTCCCCATATTGCAGAGTGAATGAATGCCCCACCTAGTTCTGTCAGCAGTGGTGACTGTCAGCCTGAGTCGGCTTGAGAGCTGCTCCACTTAGATCTGTGGGAAGCAACATTTTTGAGCCTGTACCAGCTTAACGGCAGCCTCACCCATGCCCACAGATGGCAACAATTACCCATGCTGACTTGGGAGCTGCCCCACTCAGATCCATGTGTGGCATTTGTTGCCTTGTGTGAGTTGAGCATAGACCCATTTGTGTCCTCCAGTGGGGGTGATTGATGGCCTATGCCAACTTGAGGGCTGCCCCACTCAGATCTGCAGTCAGTAGCATTTGTTGGCCAGCTGCTGACTTAAGCACAGCCTTGCCCATGCCTGCAGGTAGTGCTGATTGTCAGCTTGCACTAGTTTGAGAGATCTCTGGGCTAGATCTGCAGGTGATGGCATTTGTTGGCTGGGCTCCAGCTTGAGCATATCCCTGCCCACGTTCACAGGGTGCAGTGATTGTCCAGGACCCCAATGGCAGTGGGCGCATGTAACTCCTGCCCACAAGACTCAAGAGAGTGCCTGGCTTCCCCACTCCTTCCCGCCATGAGACTGGCAGGGACAATGGGGAGGCAGCAACAATGGATCTGGCCCCTGGGTAGAAGCAGTGCTCTGGGTCTAGGATTTTAAAATGGCAACAGCCTCAATGCCCAGGGTTTGTGGGCCAGTGGGTCACCACTGTGGCATCTTTCCAGAGCAATGCTGCTTCACAGTCTCCAGACAGCTCCCTATGCCAGTCCTGTGGCTTTCTGCAGTGGAGGGTCCCTCTTGCAGCTTGGATAGGAATGATTGTAGGGGGAGTGTGAAGCCCCAGGATTCTCTCCTCTGTACCTTCCCCACATATGTGCTCATTTTCCTTGCATATCTCCAAACCACAGAGAAGGTCACCTCTATTCCTTCTCCTTCACTTTGGGTGTCTCTTGTCTCCTCTCTTTAGATTCACAATGCTGTCTCTTAGATGACTGATCTGAAGGTGGATATCCATTCACCACCTTCAGTCCTCTCCATGAGAGTGGCATGTGTAGGCTGCTTCCTGTCCACCATCTTGGCCCCCTCCCTCTACACAGAGAATTCTAACCATAAATTAAGATGGAAAGTCTGTTGTTAGGTTTTTCTGGGTTTTATAAAAAATGCTGAATGAACAACATTGGCTTTGTTCTTGCAATCTCATGTTACTATTCTTTGGTTCTATTTCATCTCAACAGAAAATATCTGTTAAACTCTGGCAGTACTTCAGACTTTAACATAGTTATTTTCCTGGGACAGGGAATCAATTGGACTGTACACAGGAACCCCAACAGAGGAGAGGGAGGGCACAACAGAGAGGATCATGTCAGTTATGGAACAAGATCGTTTCCAAAGACCCCAGCCTGCCCCTCCTTGTCTCCCAAGCAGGATGTAAATCTATTTACCTCTTCTATCTGGATCTCCCGCTCATAAACCAGCTTTCGGACCATGCTGGCCACAGACACCATCCAAGTCAGCATCAATATCAGTGGAAAAAAGAAACCAACGTTGTTCAGGAATCTGTAAGCACATAATTTAGTCAGCATTCAAGGGCAAGTAAAATAAATCTACTAATAGCCATGCACGTGATAAGTCCTATAACTGCCTATGCTTTTTCACATTTTTCTTATGAGTTACAAAGCACTTTTAGGAGCGACATCTCCTTTGGCTATTTCTACAGGCCTGTGACTTAGGCAGGACAGCTGTGATTGGTGTTTTGATTTTGTAGGTATATGAACTCACAAAGGAACCCATGAAGCAGAGACAACCGGTTCAAGTTACCTCAGGTAGCCATAGCCCAACCCCAGTTCACTCTGACATCTGCCATAGGCTAAGCAGGTCAGAGGAAGGAAACAGGTCATTAGTCCATGACTATGTTTTTCCCTAATTGGGGTCATTATGCATCCTCAATCATTGATATCAATTGCTCCTTTCCTATTTCCTCAACCCTCACATTTTAACCCACTCTATCTGGGCTCCATTTCTAACACACACTTGAAATTACTCTTATCTAGGGCAACAATGACAGTCATGCCTCTAAATACAAGGGGAATTTTTCAGTCGCTTTCCTTCTTTACTTCTTAGCCATGTTTGATGACATTGGCCATTCCCTCCTCCTTTCTCTTCTCTTAGCCTCCAGAACAACTCCTGACTTTACGCCCACTGTTTGGCAACTTCTCTTTTAACTGCCTTGAAATATGAGCATTTTCACTCATACTCACTTCATACTCTCTGAGCATTAAATCCATATATTAATTATTTTATTCACCAACCAAATGTGCAAGCATGTTATTCGGCTTGTGATATATGAATGAGTCAAACAGAAAAAATGTCTTATCATTAAAAGATCGTCCATTCCAGTCGGGGACAAGGGTTATAAGCAAACCAACAAACAAAGAGATTGCTATGTTCTCAGTGAAACTCATGGTGAATTTTAATTGTCAGCGTAATAGTATTGAGAGGTAGTGGGGAGTTTAAGAGGTGTTTGGGTCATGGGGGCTCCAGCCAAATGAATGGATTAATGTAGTTCTCCTGAGCCTGGGTTAGTCCTTGTGAGATCTGGTTGTTATAACGTCAGCCTGCCTCTTGCTTTGGTCTCTTTGTGCACACCTGCTTCCCTTTCCACTTTCCACCATAAGCTGAAGCAGCACGAGTCCCTCCTATAAGCCACCTAGATACTCTGCCTGATCTTGGACTTTCTGGCCACTAGCATCATGGGCCAAATAAACTTCCTTTCTTTTTAAATTAGTCAGTCTTGGATATTTTGCTGTAGCAACACAAAAAGTGCTAAGACAGACACATATAATGTCAAGTAGTGATAAGTGCCACGAGGAGAAAAGAACCATCTTGAGCAACAGTGAGAAGGGATGCTATTTCAGACAGGACGATTAGCTGGCCTGACTGTGGAAGAAATATCTGAGCAGAGAGCAGATGAAGTAAGGACGTGAGTCATACAGGCAACTGAAGGAAGACTGCTCCAGGCAAAGAGCAGCAAGTGCAAGGGCCGGAGGTGGAAGCATGCTGAGCACAGTTCAGGAGCGGACAAGGACTTTGTGGGTTAGTAGAACACGGAGTCGGAGCATTCACTGGGGCCAGAACATGCAAGGGTTTTGCATGTCAGGGTGAGTTCTGATCTTAGCCAATGGACAAAAAGATACATTGAAAAGATTTTTAAAGGGGGAAAGGGATACAGAGAGGTGGCATAATCAGGTATACATTTTTAAAGACCACTAAATGCATGTAGACAATGCCTCCCCACTGTGCCTTCTCTCCTTGGCAAAGGCCTGCCTCATAGAGGTCAAATATTTGTCAATGAGTACATGAATGTCTAAAAAAGAAAAGAAAATTAATCTCTTTGTTTTCATGCACTTTTCTGCTTAAGACAACTGTTATGAGCTGTCAACTTGGAGAATCACATTTTAAAGTTAAATACGGTTAACTTGTATGTTATACAGTGACTGCAGAGCACAGAGTGTTTTAAGTTTTCAGTTTTGTGACTTTCTGGGTTTTTTTAATCACTTTATTTTTTTGTAGTTCTCAGAGCAGGTAGAAATCTATGAACAGGTAGTGCCATAAACTCTATCAACTTGTATAACCAGCAAATGCCATCTCTTCTCTCAGAATAACACAATTTGCCACAGAGATGAAGCATAGATCACCTGTAAAGTTAAAAGAAGTTAATGTTGAATTTATCTTTGTCACTGAATGGCAGTGGACTTGATGGCTATTGAACTTTATTCTTGCAGTAACTGAATCTTACAAAAGAGCCAGTAAGGATCATGCACAAATATTATCTAAGCTTCTGCTCTAAGCTATTGCCTCATAAGTCACGTTGGGTCAAAATTCTGTGATACGTGTGTGCCCTGTGGATCCCTTGAAGAAAGCTTTTACCTTTACAAAGGAGAGAGTCATGAGAGGCTTGGAATTGGATCAACCTAGCTCTGATATTCTTGGAGCAACTCTCTCACATCCAAAAAAACATTCAGACACTTTGCACAAACATGTCTTACTGAGGTCATTTGGTGGAAATTGAATAGGATAAGAAATTGGAGATGAGAGATTACAAAACAAGGCTATGGAATTCAGTCTTTTTTTTATCTGTTTCTGGAAAGTAGTTCAAAATCAACATGAGAAGAAAAAAACATATACTTTCCAATATTGATAAATATTTGAAAGAGACAGTGAAATATTTGAAAAGGCTGCTAAAAACAATCTAGTTCATGTGGGAGTCACACAAAAATATACAAAGGAGAGATGTCAATAATAAAACCCCACCCTCCCCAGATCTCAGAATGCACCATCAAAAACAAACTTCTTACAGGCAAGTGGCACACTCTGAGGGGCAAACTATGTACAAGAGCATGTGTCAAGTGAGTGTCAAGCTGCATGTTAAATTGGACAGTGTGTTACTGCTCCAATTCCCTTATTCATTATTGGTCTGCTCAGGCATTCTATAATATTTCTTCATGGTTCAATCTTGGTAAGTTGTATGCATCCAAAAATTTATCCGTTTCTTAGATGTTTTTCAATTTGTCAAAACACAGTTGTTTATAATAGTCTCTAATGATCCTTTTTATTTCTGTGGCGTCAGTTACAATGTGTCCTTTTTTGCTTCTGATTTTATTTGTTTGGGTCTTCTCTCTTTTTTTCTTAGTCTAGCTAAAGGTTTGCCAATTGTGTTTATTTTGTCAAAAACCAACTTTTTGTTTTGTTGATTTTTTTTATTATTTTTAGTCTCAATTTCATTTATTTTTGCTTTAATAAGAAGTCACCCATCAAAGAATAGCCCAGGACCTGGCTTCACTGCTGAATTCTACAAAACATTTAAAGAAGAATACCAGGCCAGGCGCAGTGGCTCACGCCTGTAATCCTAGCACTCTGGGAGGCTGAGGCGGGCGAATCGCTCAAGGTCAGGAGTTGGAAACCAGCCTGAGCAAAAGCGAGACCCCGTCTCTACTACAAATAGAAAGAAATTAATTGGCTAACTAAAAATATATAGAAAAAATTAGCCGGGCACGGTGGCATATGCCTATAGTCCCAGCCACTTGGGAGGCTGAGGCAGAAGTTTTGCTTGAGCTCAGGAGTTTGAGGTTGCTGTGAGCTAGGCTGATGCCACAGCACTCTAGCCTGGGCAACAGAGTGAGACTCTGTCTCAAAAAAAAAAAATACCAGTTCACACTCCATGGGACGGTTATAATTAAAAAGATGAATAATAACAAGTATTGGCAATGGTATGTAGAAAATGGAACCCTTGTGCACTGCTGGTGGGAATGTAAAATGGTGCAGCCATGTGGGAAAGAGTTAAAATATGCCCCAGCAATTCCACTCCTTGGTACTTCCAAGAAAGATAAAAGCATATGTCCACATACGAACTTGTACACAGCAGCCTGGCAGTTTGGTTGGGGTGCAGGAGTGGAGGACAGGCATGATGTTTCAGGGGGTGACTGGCAGAGCACTGCCTTCTAGTAGAAGCTGGTCAGGCATACTGAGGATGCCACAAGGAAAGCTGGCGTTACCACCATTAAATCCAGCAAGGATATGGACAGCCATGTGTTCCCAAAGGCCAAGATCCAGGAAAGATACCTTTCTCTCATGGCCAGGCTCATTACCCACTTTCAAGGCATTCACAACAAGAAACCATGGAGGGAGAGAGGGAGGGAAGGAGAGAGAGAAAGAGAGAGAGAGAGAGAGAGAAAGAGAGAAAGAGAGAGAGAGAAAGAGAGAAAGAGAGAGGGGAGGAGAGGGGGAGGGAGAGGGGGAGGGAGAGGGGGAGAGAGAGGGAGAGAGAGAGAGAACAAAGACAAGATCCTCTTCCCTCTGGTCTCCTGCCCTCATAGATTCTTGAGTTCATCCAGATTTGTGGCTTCAGATTTAAGGAAACATACATATACATATACAAATATATATGGACACTATACATCAATTACCGAGACATAACCAAATGTTTGCTGGTTTCTTATTTCCTCACTCTGTCCTATATATCTCACATCTTCCTCTCTATTAGATTATTTTCTACTTTGTCAGATTAAATCAAGTGATCTTTTTTTCTAATAGAAATAAGCTCTATTATTGCATATAATTTTAAAATCTGTATACAGATGTTCACAGCAACATTATTCGTAACAGCTAGAAAGGGGAAACCATACAAATGTCTTATCAACTGATGGATGGATAAATGTGGTGCTTTATAAAATGGAATATTATTCAATAATAAAAAGGAATAATGGACTGATCTTAGCTATAATGTGGATAAATCTTCAAAGTATTACACTAAAAGAAAAATGCCAGTCACCAAGGACTGCATATTGTATGATCTAATTTACACAAAATGTCTAGAATAAGCATATCCAAAGACAGAAAGTAGACTGGTGGCTGCCCAGGGCTGTGGGATTGGGAAAAATGGGAGGTCAATACTATGGGCATGAGGTTTCCCTTAAGAGTGCTGAAAACATTCTAAAACAGATGTGATGATGGTTGTACAACTCAGTGAATATACTAAAAGCACAAAATAGTACACTTTAAATGGGTGAATTGTATGAATTATATCACAATAAAGCTGTTATTTTTTTAATAGAAAAACTTTAAAGAAAAAATAAAGCATTGTATCTGCAACTTATTTTCAAATGGTCCAGAAAAAAAAAGTAGCGTGTATATAGAAAGAAGGAGGCTTTACATGTCTAAAAATGCCTGTATCTTCAAACTACAGTCTGGCATAGAATCCTACATTGGAAGTAACACTCCTAGAATTTTTTTTTTTTTGAGACAGAGTCTCAATCTCTTTTTTTTTTTTTTTTGAGACAGAGTCTCACTCTGTTGCCCGGGCTACAGTGAGTGCCGTGGCTCCAGCCTAGCTCACAGCAACCTCACACACACTCCTGGGCTTAAGCGATCCTCCTGCTTCAGCCTCCCAAGTAGCTGGGACTACAGGCATGTGCCACCATGCCCAGCTAATTTTTTCTATATTTTTTTTTAGTTGACCAATTAATTTCTTTCTGTTTTTAGTAAAGATGGGTCTCATTCTTGC